>CAJDSM010019029.1:8950-20849 GCA_903981925.1 Ostrea lurida
TTGAGGATGTTTTTCGTATCCTGTCACAACAATGCCTATAATCTTTGACACAGGGAAACGTATTCATGTATCAACCGTATGAAATAATAATGACAAACTGTACACTCATCAATATACAAATTGCTATTTTGATACAAATTGCCCACGAATCTTGATAGGGGGAGGGAGGGAGGAGAGAATCGATACATTGCTGCAGCTGAAATGGTGCATCGTAAAATTAAGTATACATTTGTCAGCTTATCTTGCCTTTCTACATAGAAATCAAATCTATAGGAGGAAGAAGCTATGACATTGTATAAGTTGCCCAGCTCAGTTGTACCAGATGCACGCAGTAGGAGAAAAGAGATAACTAAGAGTTTATCCCCTCTTTATTTGTACGTATCAGCCGAGAGCTCCAGTAATCATTTCTCTTCCTAGCGATACTTAATTCAGTCTAGCTTGATCAAATGCAGTGACATTTTGACAAATATTCCAACACCACCATAAAAAGGTTGAAATAATCTCTAGGCTTACAAATCAGAAGCTGGTGTCTTATCTGACAAACTTGTAAACATCTTGACTTTGATTTGTTTTAAGGGCTCCCTAGATATCCCTTTCTGGGCCCCTGATAATCACACCGAAATGAAAACGTCACTTGCCCTATCCATACATCAAACACGGAGCCCCGCAATCCCAATCACACATTTCAAAAGATACTTCAAAGTTGACAAAACGCTCAGGTGATGTTTGATTATGAACATTTTCTCAATGCTTGGAAATCAATCCACCGGTCTTAGAGGTGGCCCAGAGTGGTTTCCATTTACTTTTAAAATAACACCTTTATGGAATTAAGACGTTCATCCAAGTCGATTTAATGTTTGCCGTCTTCGTATGGGTAGAGCACTTATCATTAAAGCTGCGTTGAAGTATTAAATGCAATTTTCATAAAATCAACACCCTAATAAATCATTTATTACATCAATAAAACACTGGGTTTATATCTCAGTAAACCCATACATACTCTCATAACTTTTAAGAGATTTCTATAAAAGTAAAGCACCATGCAGACAAAAAATCTTGTTAGACATTCTTTAGATAAAGCAAATATAAGGCAACATAGAATCCGTCACGCTACGCGTTCACCTAAGTAAATGAATAGTTAACTCACATGAAAAGATTCAAGCAAACTTCTGCCATTATTAATAAAAGGTTTGTAAAAATGCCAAGAAAACATTGAATCGCCACTTTTTCTCACTGCATCTTTTTAATTCTATCTAAGCTATTATTCAAACCGATCCATCTGATTTTACAGGACATTTTATGGGTTGACAACATGAGCTTATACGAGACAAAAATCGGACAAGGAACTCGATTCTCGTAGAACCCATTCACGGTATGACCTATCCATGTTACTTCTTGTGTATTCGGCTGTAAAGCAGAACCATAACAAAAGAGTGAAATTACAGTCCAAAAAATTTACACCCACTTATCTGCCACAATGGTGGAAATGTGGTCTATAGTGAAAGTGACCCAAGGTGCTCTTAATTACTTCCCCTTGTCAATCCAACAGCAGCGTTCCCCATTATTTCAAAACTTACTTCAATTACCATTTGTTATGGCATTCATCTAGCTCAAGAAAAAAAATCATAAACCTGGAATTGGCCAATTTACAAGGTTGGTTTGAAAAATGACACTCAACTGATTAGCTTTTAACATGAATCTGTATAATCGGCTGTGAGCAGGTAATTGAGAAAACTTGTACGAATGCTTGGAAACTCGATAGTGCTCTCACAAATAACTGCTATCTCATCTCATGCATGGGAATACATGCTTTTTTGTTTATCTTGCGGAATCTATCTCTTCTCATCTTTTCAGAAAAGTATACAGATTAGTTCTCTCTGCATACAGGTATAATTTGCTTCCCCCATACTAAAATTCCCATTTCAAAAAATATCGATTACAAGCCTATACCTTTTACCACCCAAAAACTTGAGTATCATCTCATTATCAAGTGAATCATGTGTTTGATATCAAGCGAAGTATCGTCAGTGATAGTTTTATCTAGCATCTGATAGCGCGATCCTGGAAAAAAATCATTACCTTGTCAAAAACTGTTTTGTATATTAAATATTTATCCCCACATACTCCTGCATGCAAGGTTGCTAACAAATGGTAAATGCACATGTGCAAGCTCTTCATACCAAAGTTGTTTCTTAATTTCTTTCCCCCAAAATGGTGAGGACAGAGAGAGAGAGAGAGAGAGAGAGAGAGAGAGAGAGAGAGAGAGAGAGTAAATTTACTGACACACAATAAAACCAGTGCCTTTTCTGATATGCAGGTGTTAATACCACTAAGTACAGGTAAATTTGCTCACCTGGTGGCTCGGACCCACACGAATTTCCCCCTGCGTGGTGGCCAGTCTTTTGGTTTTCGGATTATACTCTAGCACATAGAAGAAGGTGTCCTCTTTGGGTTTGAAGTTCTTCGCAGAATAGATGTCCTGGAAGTGTTCCACTCGACACTTTCCTCTACAATCACCAAAGTGCGTTCAATGAAATTTAAATGTTTTTCAGGTTTTTTTTCTGTCATCAATTATAATGTAGTTTAAATATTCTCTTTTATTATATTTGCCTACACTGAAAAGCACATTCACACTGAGAATCAATTAGAATTTAATAGGTAAAAAGCGCAAGATCACAAATCCAGCTCCATTCTCAACGGCAGTTATTTAATAACATCCGACTATGATGATCTTTCAATCATGCATCATGTATTAACCGTGAAGTATGCGATATATCAATGTAACGGATCACATTTTTCTTGTCGAGCTATTGTAAATTCTTTACATTTCTGCGTTGTTCTTGGCAGTGCACATAAAATCACCCACAAAGGATTCTTTAATTAACTGATGAACTGTTAACGGAAGAAAAAAACCCAGAAGAAAGAAGGAAGAAATCATCAATTATAATAGACTTTCAAAACATTTTCATGGCATACACCTCTTGATAACTATAACCAGAGATTTATCCGAGTGTAAGCTGTTGAGGACATGACAGAGATTGGCGACTCGATCAGTACATGACGATTTGTAACCACCCCTGTCAAGTCTGTGGTTATTATAAAGGAGCAATATATAAGCCAGTATAATTCTCATGCTCATCCACATTACAGCGTTATTATATACAGAAATACTGCAAGGCTATCATAACTTCTACATTCACCCCTCTCGCACTTACAAACACTTAAAACACGCTAGTACAATTGTGTATCTATATTATGGAATATTACATTTCATCAATATTGGGAAACTTTTGAGTGGGAAGTCTTGCGTTCTCACACACAGACAATATTTATCACACACTGACAATACTGAAGTACTAAGATGATAACTCATACCTTAGTGCCTTTACTGGGTAGGTATCGGAGGCGTTGGAGATGAAGAGTTCTCTGCTCTTGATTTTTGGATCATTCAAAGCTGAGTCTCGTCCAGTGCCTGTAACATTAATAAGTATTCCGTCAAAATAATTCAAGTTCTACCCCGACAAACAATTACAATGTCAATATCAGTCAAAATAATCCAAGTTCTACCCCAACAAACAAGTAATCCATCAAAATAATTCAAGTTCTACCTCGACAAACAATTACAATGTCAATATCCGTCAACTATTTCCTAGAGATCATATTCTGTTAAACCTTCCAAAAAAATGTTTGTAAAATCCTGCGATTTAAATGAATCGTAAATAAATGAATCGTAAAACCGGTGTTACAAAGTCCGAGAGAGCTAGAGTACTATATGTTGATTGGTAACGAGACAGGAACTGATACAGCGATTACAACAGGAGATCTGGCCAGGCCTGTGGATCACACTTCCACAAGTGTTTTCCTGGCTATGAACTGTTAGACAATCCGCAGCCCTTAACCACTATAAAAGCTTCCTTATTTTGTGTGTATTTCTGGTAATCATCTCATCATGTTTAAAATTTCACATCACTCGAGTTAAAACACAGCTATAACATTCTCAAGAGGAGAGCTCTCATCATACCCTGTAAACTCAGTGCACACACACACATATATATAGAAAAATTTATAACAGTAAGCCATTTTGAACTACATATAGATGAGAGGCTATATTCAATGCAGAGATGGTTTTTCTCAACTGTCACAAGTTTTAAACTGTTCTTAAGACTGCACAGTACCCTGTGAAATAATTATGAATTTCAACACAGAATCTCAATTATTTCTCCATCTAAAATCTTTAAAAATACTGACAGATTGGTTATATCAGTTCATAACAGAGATTTATCAAATGCATTTTAATTTAGTCAAACCATTAAATTTTCCAATTACACTTTCATTAACTATCAAATTTGATACAAATAGACATATACATATTCAACCTGTGACCCTGACCTTGTCCAAATGACCTTGTATCAGGTCATGACACAGCATCTGATTATTAATTAGCTATAGCCTTGATTTTAACTCAGAACGAATTTTTAATGTCGCTCCATTTAAAAAATATGGCCTGGAAAAAAACTTCAAATTCTTTTTACCAATAATGCTGACCTTGGCCAAATGATTTTTAACAAAATGCAACAAGGCACATACAGACAGACGGACACACATGGCGATTCCTTATTTTGTTTGTGGGGCTATAACAAGATAGCGATCGAGACCCATTTTGGCTCCACATACACAAACACTCCGGAGGTTCACATCCTACTGAATGGGTCAATCACTTTCTCTAATGTAACATAATAGACATTTTTATGTGTATATATTCCTGTCACTTCGTTGCCAATTCTGAATTGCCATATGGTTTTTACACAGGGCCATAGCCTTATTCATAACAAATCTGTGGGGGCAAATTTGATTCTATTTTGCGAGTAAAACCATCAAATAAAATCTCACGTTATCTCACAACCCAGAACCCACCCACCTCCCAACCAACCGACATCTGTACTCACACTTAAATATTCTAAAAATTAAATTTGAAGTTCGCTATTGGAATGAACAGAAAAATTGACTTGTACCCAGGCTTATTAAAAATCAATTCCCCCCAATATCATTCAGATTTAATGCTATTTGACAGATCATTGTGGGCTTTTATACCCTACCTGATAAATATCATGCTCTTTCAATACTCGAGATTTAACTTGCCTAATTTAAATAACAGTTTATCTTCCCTCATGTCAATTTCACACAGATTAAATTTCAAATACAAAGATTAGATTATAATACCAGTACAAATTACAAATAAGGTCCTTTTAACAGTCAAAAAATAATTTAATGTATTTAAAAGCACGTAAAACAATGTTCGTACAAAGAGATCACACAGGTAAGGAAATCTAGCCCGAGACACAAAAATTAGACAGAAATTTAATTCCTCTCGCTCTGAGAAACTCTCCAGGAAACCCTGTGTTTATCAAATATGCTCAACAAGATATCTCATACACTGATTTGGAGAGAAAAACCTTTCTTCACCTCCCTAAGAGTATACAGGGGATGTGTTCAATTTATTGTCAATTCTCCTTACTCAGTATAACAAAATGTCACTCTGACAAAGCAATTTTCTTTCAAAAAAAAATAAAAATTAAATAATACTTGCCGATAGATATATATCTGACACCTAGGTTAAATCTTACAAATTGTGCCAATTCTATCTCTGTATGCAGGGGGAATCTTGATACAGTAATCATGTAGCTTTGAAAAGCAATGCCAAGTTTCTTAATGTAACCCATCGTCTGAGAGAAGTAAATGTTCTCGTGCATTCTGAGATAAAAACTTGCATCACATCAACCCTCAACATTAGGATGCAGTCAATTAGTATCTCTCCAAATTAGTGTAAATTAATCATTTGACAGTTGCTTTTTTTAGTTCACAGTTACTGTATACTATTTTTCTTTCCCTAACAGAATGAACAATTTAGGCCTCCCAATCATAACAGAAATACTACTAAAACAGAGTCCCCTGGGAGATTTTTACAGAACACTAGAGTTATGTCCCCTTGGAAGATCGGATGATAAATCTGTTCCCTACAGTGTAATATATCATTTACCTGCTGAGCTGGTCAGAGATAGACAGAATATCCCCAGCAGACACCAGTTCTCACACAGGTGTAACTATTTACACAGGTAGTTAAAATTGTTTCTGTTAATGCTCACATGATTATCTTATCAGAATTTAAATCAAGTCATCTACCACAAACCCCGTACGACAAAACCCACTCAGTTTTCTCCTCTTAATCTTAATATACATGCTACAGTTCTTCAATCACCCCCATGGGGCACCTCTAATTGAAATCCAATTATTTAGTGCAATTACGGCTAGCACACACACATTGCAATGTTATCACTCTGGTTGTAGTTTGAAGTCGACATTAGTTGCATGTTTTTTTAAGCTTCTTCCCGCCATTCATGCACTGCACACACATAATGTGCGGCAGCTTGTATCAGACTCAGGATCTCTGAATTTTCTAGCAACGAGAAGCATGTCAGATAATAAACAAGCAGAGAGAGAACGCTGCTGTGTCATAAAGATCAGCGCCACGAAAAATCTATCTAATACCATTCACTCTTTTCATATAAATTGCCCTGGCTTGAGGTCTGGAGTATTTTTCTTATGGTAATGAGCACAAGGCACACACAAATAACTAGTCCATCAGAAGAGGCAGAATATTTTATAAACTTGAGTGAACATGGAAGAATCGTTCCATCTTCATGCAAGTTTCCGCAGGTGCACTCGATCTGTATTCTTCCTTTATCAATTTATAACTTGCTAAAAACTCGTAAAATCAGTGGAAATAATTAGGATATATTGAGATTTTTTAACGGTAGCAGGTGATTACACAGATAAGCATGTATGATTTGTGTCGGGTCTTTTTCCTCTCTCCTGAACAGAGTGAAGCAGTGAAATTGATTATGGGCCTACACAGTTAATGGCCGCCAGTAATGGCTAATTATACACAGTAAGTTGTCCGCATCTGTCAATGACACTGCTTCTCTATACTTTATAGATCAAGTAATCGGCTACCAGTTTACACATCACAATCTACCTGCTGTGATAGCCCTCCAAAAGTTCAGTCAATAGTCTGATAACCTACCGGCCAGACAAAAAAAATACCGTATCCATTAAATAAGACATTAAATCTTCTGTTGCTTAATCAATCACCAGAAGAAAGCCTTACCTCACATGCTAGCTGACTGTTTAACAATAAAGCCCCACTGCCTTTATCTGCAGTTCTCCGAGTCACATGCTAATCCTAAATGTATATTTTCCAAACACAATCTTTAAGAAACACACACCAACAAAAAACTGTTAGTAATCCCAGTACACACTCTCTCCATTAGGCAGACACAAGATACACATACGATACACTGCACACACCCCAACGGGATCGTAGACAGGTAAAAATGTCTCAGGTAGGCGCACTACAAACAGTCGACAGGTGACGTTAACCTTGTCACAATACGGCCCCTGAAAAACTTTTTGATATTTCCTCAGCACAACAGCAGGTCCTTCTGATCAACTTTTACTGTCCAGCTCTTCACACTTCAGTTTTATCTGCAGCATTAATCTATGGGGCCTTGGAAAAACTAACTGACCTCTGACCCCTCAACCCCACTAATAACCAATAAATCAATGCATGGGAGGTTTAACACAGATTCTTGGCTGTCACTGGCAGCTAACCACTGAATCTCTCATATCAATATTTAAACAAACAAGAATCAATGCTAGCCTTTTCTCCTGCCTGGATAACTAGAGACAAATAACACTGTTTAAAGTCAGCAAATATCCATTTAATAGCCTTTAACCATATTAGGACATGATCGCGATCAGATGATCTGTAAAAAGAATTAAAGGTAAACGGGCAGTGGAACAACAAGAATTTTACGACCTCTAAACTGAGAGCACTTATTGTGGAATCTCCACAAAGGATCTGACAAGTGAAAAAGCGACTCCTCAGATTGACTTTTTATTTAAGGTTACCTCATTGAGCTTCTCAATATGAAACATTTTCTTACCTTTGAGTACAATTCGGTTTCCACAATATTTCTCCACAAGAGAGCCAGTAATTTCTTTTTATTATTTACAAAATGTTTGCCTCGATAAGAAGATAAATATACAGTCTTTACAAATTTTTAAAACCTCAAGATTTTTAAGGTACGACATCTCCCATAATGAACCCCTCCCTAAAGATCTACTTCATCCTTAAGTGTGTCTGGTTATTTAACATCCAAAATCAGGCATTCAATACCCTTCTCAAGGGAGGTATATACATATACAAGTTGACAAATCAATTTTGTACACTTGTGTTTTATTCAGAGTAAATGGATGTGATGAATTGACGCGTTTAATGCACTACAGAAATCGGGGGAAAGAATTAAATCTCTCCACACATGACATCTGTAGTTCTTAAGAAAGAGCTACTTAGAAATATTCGACAAGCAAATGGTTTTGTCAGAAGATTAAGAAGTACAAAAATAAGTCAATACGAGAGAGGAAATATCCAATTTCCACTTTGAGTAAACGATTACAACGCCAATGGCCGAACACAATCCTACAGGAGGTGTTTGCTATTTCAAGTGTGAAACAATTAAGACACAAAGTTTCATACAAGTAGTCGTCTATGGATTAACAAGGAATTAGCCACAACTATACTCTAAATAGTAAATACAAAAGAGCAACAGAAATTAAATTCAGTGACACTTATAGTTCCAGAACAATTACTTCAGATATGTAATTTTAATTGCTATGCAAATAAAAAAAAATTTTGAGTGTATGCAAATCATGAAAGTAATTTCAACAATGTTTATTAAGGAGATACAGTGAACTTTCAGTACAAGTCCCAGTGTCTACGAGAATGCCTGGACGTTTTTCTTTGCTCACCATCGTACCACACTAAATGCGAGAGCTTTAGGTGTGTGGTATACGAAATAGGTATTATCATTGGCAGACGAAGCTATCCTTGGCAAGGAAAGATCTTTCACAATAATTAGTACAAGTAACAGGCATTCTCTCCAGCTCAAGTGTCATTTCGTCTTTTAATTTACATGACAAGAGTCCTGTTAAATTCCCTGGCTCTAACATAAAACTTACGATAACATAAAATGATGTACGAACAGTGAGAAATATATCCCCCACGCTGTCTACGGCTGTTACATTTAGTCCTCCTATCTCCGTTTAATCTAGCGCCCAACATACCACAATTAACTCCGTTCTAAGTGGAGCGTGCCATTATAACTCTCTGTTCTCCCCTAATGATCCAACAATGAATTATACTTTGAAGGCTATCAGCTTTAAATGTATGTAAATTTAATGTGTAATCACCTTGCCTTTTAGCAATATGACTTTGTTACTAACTGCCAATAAATTAATAAAATTTTATACATGCAGCCATGAAGATTATCAATTTACATTAAAGTGCAATCTCATATATCTATATATATAATCTCGTGTATACCTAAAATCTTTGCATGACTGAATCAAAGGTGTTTATGTTCTGTATTTCATTACATAAGTCTTCATAGTAGTTTTTATAAATCATGCAATATGAAAATTTCATGAGGGCGTGTAGACCCCTCCCACCTCTGCCCAAGTATGGATTCAACCCTAGATCTCATTATACGCAGATTGAAGGTGATGTTCCTCCTCTTTTTCACATATCTGACAGACGACATCTATTTTTTTTTCAATGACAAGACAGATTAATGAAAATTAAAACATGACAGCACTCACTTGTCCGTTTTGTGTCTCCAAGCTAGATATTAATATTCCTCATGTTAAATCCGTCCCTAAGTCACCTGTTGTAATCACATCATCTGTTTAACAGTTTCCTTAACAAACACTTTTCCCCCGACTGAAACCAGGAAAAATCTCGGTGTCTCCACTCAAGCCCGAGTAGTTGTGCTCTTCTTTACACCAAGCAATCAGTGAAAATAGCATTCCCTAAACCACCAGCTGAAAAATTCCCTACATAAATATTTCACACACACACCACTGTTCCATGAGCAGTCTATTTGTGTACGGACCTCAATCAATTCCTCCAGCCTACACTCGTAAGATATTCACACACAAATTTACCTAATCAATCACTTAATCTACTCCAAGCAAAAGTCCTAATCACTAGTTTTAAAAAAAAAAAAAAAAGGAAATAGATACAAGGTTTATGTGGAAATGAAGTGTAAAAGACTCGGTAATATCCAGTATTAATAGACGGCCCATAACCACGCGTATATCGCAACTAAACAAAGACCAACAAGCATAATATTGTCATTAAATACCTGGGCTATCACAAACCCTACCTGAGGATCAAACACTTCACCTGTGGCACGAATTGTTAACCAGATTTACCTGTACAAAGTAATATTTGCCTGTTGTGACAAGATACTTTGTCGTTCTTCTCCCGTGTATTCCAACGTCACAATATATATTCTGGTGATTTAATTCTTACTCTTGAATTAAAACCAACTTCTTTCTATTGTTTGCTCATAAAATCAATGTGTTTTGTATTCGTTTAATCCCGAAATCTGTTGGCCTGCTGATGGTTTGCGGTTATCCTACTAAGAATAAATAACCTGTTATTAACAGATATTGATTTTTATATACATTCTCAACACAAGACAAATTAGGCAAGTCACTGGTCATGAAAGCCTGTATCTAATGAAACGCAATCTCTCTCAACACGTCAATTCAAAACAAAGCAAACAAACAAACTAACAAACAAACAAAACACACACTAGAATTAAACAAATTAAACAAACATCAGTTGTGCAAGCCTGGTTGCTTTCCACATGACTTGTGTAGACAACACATGGACTGGTGATGATTGATCAGCTGAGCCAATCACTTTGGCGATTACAGTATTGATCAGCTCTTATGAGCATAAACCTGTGACCACCAGTTCCTAGTATTATTGCCACAATTACACAGAAAGCTGCATGCCTAAGCCCCTGACACCAGTCCAATCAATATGCTCCTTGCTTCCTGTATCTTTTGTGTGTTTAATAGACTGGGCACCTCTTTCTGATCTCACTTTCTGCTCTTTTAATCAGCTGTATAAAATGCAAGATTTAGTAGTAAGTACAAACTGATTTCTTAATTAGCTCTGCTCGCCTAAAATATCACCCTACCTAAAAGACAATATCCTACACACCTAAAAGACAAGATCCTACAAGACAATATCCTACACACCTAAAAGACAAGATCCTACAAGACAATATCCTACACACCTAAAAGACAAGATCCTACAAGACAATATCCTACACACCTAAAAGACAAGATCCTACAAGACAATATCCTACACACCTAAAAGACAAGATCCTACAAGACAATATCCTACACACCTAAAAGACAAGATCCTACAAGACAATATCCTACACACCTAAAAGACAAGATCCTACAAGACAATATCCTACACACCTAAAAGACAAGATCCTACAAGACAATATCCTACACACCTAAAAGACAAGATCCTACAAGACAATATCCTACACACCTAAAAGACAAGATCCTACAAGACAATATCCTACACACCTAAAAGACAAGATCCTACAAGACAATATCCTACACACCTAAAAGACAAGATCCTACAAGACAATATCCTACACACCTAAAAGACAAGATCCTACAAGACAATATCCTACACACCTAAAAGACAAGATCCTACAAGACAATATCCTACACACCTAAAAGACAAGATCCTACAAGACAATATCCTACACACCTAAAAGACAAGATCCTACAAGACAATATCCTACACACCTAAAAGACAAGATCCTACAAGACAATATCCTACACACCTAAAAGACAATATCCTACACACCTGAAAGACAATATCCTACACACCTGAAATATTCACCTACACACCTAAAAGGCAATATCCAACACGCCTAAAAGGCAATATATCCTACACACCTGA
>CAJDSM010019029.1:21029-32063 GCA_903981925.1 Ostrea lurida
GAAAGACAATATCCTACACATCTGAAATATTCACCTAGACACCTAAAAGACAATATCCAACACACCTAAAAGACAATATCCTACACACCTGAAAGACAATATCCTACACACCTGAACTATTAAACCTACACACCTGATTAATCAGATTACATAATGCACACCTCAAAATATCACCCTACACACCTGAAAGACAATATCCGGCACACCTTAAATATAACCATTGCACATTAGGAGAGTCTGATATCCCTCACACCCCTGCAATATCACCGGTATTAACACCCAAAATATTAACCTAGAACATCTAATTTATGGTTTTCCTTTGCTGTGCAATATTCATTTGATATATATACTAATTACATTAATTACACCGTTGTAAACATGACAACTAAGTAATTAAATTCATCATATAGAAATCAATCGCACATATAAAACAAAAGCTGACAACTTTCCTCCATTCTTAATCAAAAGTATCTGTTTCACAACTAATTAGCATCCCGGCGGGTGATCATTTGCCATTCTACAAACCTTTTCCTGCAGTAATCAATATACACACGCGTTATCATTAAAGCCATCATCATTCTATACCAGGAGAATTAAAGAGCAATCGCACAGGCGATAAAGACATACAATATGTTAACATCTCTTACATATCAAATTTACCAAATCATATTCCATTCCAACATGATATGTTTTGGGGGGTTTTATCCAACTTCACTTGCTGGTAAGTCTTTTAAGTTTGTGTATTAAATAAAACATCAATTAACAATTCAAAACCTAAAGGTCTGAAGAAAAACCAGATTTTTCTTTTGACTTGATACACAACAAGAGGGGAAAAAAACAACTTCTAAATAGCTCTTCTACTCTATTCCAAGTGAATAATCTTACTGGCTCCACAAAGATTCTATTTTTTTACTTTTCAGTCCTGCATATGATCAATACAGACATTACACCGATTCTGAGCGTATTGCCCCAAAGATGTTGATGAAGGCAGCAAGTTGTTGAAATTGATCCACCACCTCTGTGTCGAACGGCTGATAGAAAACCATTCATTGACATTTACCAAACCATGAATATTTCATGGATATTGCAATAGAACAACATTTCTGGATATAAATCCAAACCAATCTTGTCTATCTTCCATTTTCTCCTCAGTGCCACAATAATGGAGAGAAAAAAAAAGAAAGATGAGAGGGTCCAACGTCACTGGAATCGGAACTCGTAACAATAATTCAGATTTTTCTTTTTAAATTAAATGCACCTGGTATTTGGAGCCCTGCACTTTATGACAGAATTTACGCACCAGTTTTTCCACACCTGTATTTTTTTTGTACCTGCATGTACTTAATGCCTCATTAAAGTGTGTGAGCACCTAAATTAGTTTTCTTTGGCCAAGAGTCATCTCAGCGCTATAAAAACTTGTGCCTTCCTTTCTGAAATATAACTATGCATTAGCATAAGAGCTTTTTACAGACATTTTATGATGCATTACATGTACACATAGCCCATGCTTTCAACGTGAAATGCCTAACAATTCAATCCTTAGACTCATCGTTAAGCAATATATTATACATATTCCTCAGAATATAGAACATAGGTTTTTGTCATCCCAGTTCATGTTCATTACGGTTTTAGTATTCCCAAAAAAATTACCACTTCATAACAAATTAGATAGTCCTTGCATACCAAATGCAGTATTTAACTGGAGCATAAAAGCGTTTCTGTCAAACATCTTCATAAAATGATACACTGACTAGAGCATTGGAGACTGTTCAATACGGCGGAGGTATTTTATGTGCTAGCAGGAAACAACATTTTAATGAACTTAAAACCTCAATGATTTATGTACAGAAACCATGCAAATCTAAATAAATATTATGTCACAATGAGCCAGTAATTTTTTTTTAGCAATCCATGAAAACTTACAAGACACAACATTATCTATCAACCGCTAAATCAAGCATCAAACTAGGTAAGCAGCTAGCTCAGAACAAGTCGATGATGGGCGTGTAAATAAATTTTGAATAAACTAATTCACGCAGATGAAAAGAATTTTCTGTTCTTCTTTTTTTTTTTAATAAATATACATACTCATTCGCTCATGACATTCTGGATATCAAAGACTGTATAGCTAATAGTTAATAGAAAAGGACATCAGATAGAGAGGAGGGGGGGGGGGGGGGGGGGGGGGGAGGGGAATCTGTGATATCTGACAATGAGACCGGAGGACATTGAGATAGGCCGACATTTAGACAGGTAACAACAAATCAATACATTTGATTAAAAAGTCAATATACAAAAGAAAATCGGGCAATACATAAGATTACAAGTCAATAAATTACACAACAAGTTGATATAACAAGTCCATACAATAGACAGTTGCAGATAGCAATACCCGATAACACTTCAGTACAAGAAAATAAAGTCACGAAATTCACCCATAACACTAATGTAATGACTGAAGTTTTCAACAAGGGAAATTTTTCTTATCATACCTGGAATTTTCCGCGTGATATTGATGTACAGTCCTCATAGACTGCTTTATTGTAGCTTCTTTGCGCTCGGGGCTTTCTAAATACGCACGGCTTGAAGGTTTTAATACTCTAATGGAAAGCTCAGTAAATATTTGATTTCTCGCCACATGGTGGCTTTTGTTCGACTTGGAATAAAAATATAAACGACAGAAGAAAATGATATTTAAACAGCTCTAGTTGTCATTGTCCATGATGGGGCTTGTCTTTGTCATTTCGAGCTGGATTATGTCAACAAAGACGTATGCAATGAAAAAATGATTTGCAACATCTCTTTCTAGAATAACTCCTCGTCAAAGATTTTCATTAATTTTCAATGCACTTCATATCATTCTTGTAGATTTCAAAAGCAGGGCTTAGAATTTGTTTAAAAAAACACTTGAGATTAAAGATTTGAATCATTCTCTTTGGTGGGGCAATGGGGGGAAAACCATCAAAAGTCATGATGAACAAGATGGTACAAGCACTGTTTAGCTACAGAGATGAATTATAATACGCAGCTTTAGAAAATGTTCACTTGACTGTGACAGACTTTTGTTAGATCAATCGGCCAATAAAAACTAATATCATAACCAAGTAGGAATTTTTCTCTTGATAACTTGACTATTAAAATTTTCCTCTGTCCTTAATTGAACTATAATTCATTTACCATTTGTCAGACCCATTAACCTCTCAACAATATTTGGATTGGGTTTTTTTTCTCCCTTTGCTTTTTATTTATTAGTTTATTTGTTTGTTGTTTTTAATTTTATTTTTTATATATTTTTTTAGTTTTCAGTGTACACCTGAATTCTCTATGATGCCTTATCAGTATTACTTATCTTCTTAAAAATTGACATCAGATATTCAATCAGTGACAAAAGCGAGGAAAATTCCAAGATAATCCTTCAGATCATTCTTGTCACCATACAACAATCCGTTTGTCAATTGGAAAAATGTTTGTGTTTACAATTCACTAAATGATATTTATAAGCTATCCAAATACAAACAGGTGTTTAACATATTGTAGTACCAATGGAATACTTCATTGTGTTTTAAAATACTGAATATGTAAAAAGTATTGCTCATTGTTTAAGTGTCCTTATTTAAAAATCAATTACAATAGTTCTTTTGTTTATATATCTTTGAACTGTTACAAATGTAATACAAGATACACTGATAATTGGAAATTAGAAATTTACACCACTTAGCAAAAAATTGCAATTCCTAAGAAAATTCCTTCGAGTTAAAAATCTCTGCACTCCAAATCTTCTGATATTCCGATCGACAATGAACTGCTACATATAACCCACTGGAGAAATGAAGGTCCCGTTATCATCATGTAGCATTTAAAATCATTCACTTAAATTTGCACAGTTAAAAATACAAATAATCAATATTTCAAATTATTCCAAATTTTCAAGCTCCGACATCTTTATCCCATTTCCATTTCTCAAGTTCTATTAGTATTTGGCAACATTTTAAACTAATTGCATGGTGAAATTAGCAAAGAAAAATTACAATTTTCTAAAGTGTGATAAAGATTTCATTCTCCCCTCTGCCTAAAATGTTGAAATGTGATTGAATAAGACGAACATCTGGGGAGAATCACTGGAGTTC
This sequence comes from Ostrea lurida, assembly GCA_903981925.1. Taxonomy (NCBI): domain Eukaryota; kingdom Metazoa; phylum Mollusca; class Bivalvia; order Ostreida; family Ostreidae; genus Ostrea; species Ostrea lurida. The sequence continues at coordinate 25,157 of CAJDSM010019029.1, forward strand.
TCCTAGCCCGCTGTTTGTCAACAGAAATAATGTCCTCCCTACCAATCTAACGGCAGAATATCAATCTGAATGTCACCCACAAATCTTAACACCATATAAACAGGATTAAATGCATACAGATCAAGTGTTTTACAGGGGTATGAATAATATATAACACATACATTATGCAATACAACAAACACAGTCAAATTAACTCCAATACAACACATAGATATTACAGTCAGACATTAAATCATTCAATTTTCTTCATTCAATTTCCAAGTTTACATATTAATTAAGTCTTTCGTACTTGTTTCTGAATCCTATTATAATGATGTTTGTTTGTAGTACTTGTTTCAACTTCAATAAATATAATTTTCAAAAATACGTAGTGGTTATGATCATTATATTCAAACTTCATTGGAAATATTAAAATTAGTGGCCTCACGCCAGGAAGATATATTTGCTAAATCTCTTGCACAGAGTTCTGGAGAGACATGCGCAGACTNTCCAGAAGGCCGTTTTGTCACCCTACTCCTGCCATAGTGGAGATCCACCAGTCACAATGCAGNTCCAGAAGGCCGTTTTGTCACCCTACTCCTGATAGTGGGGATCCACCAGTCACTATGTTANAAGACAAACTTTCCTGAGAATAATGAATAACTTTTTTAGATGGGGCTGACAAGTGTTCCAGAAGGCCGTTTTGTCACCCTACTCCTGCCATAGTGGAGATCCACCAGTCACAATGCAGGGTCTGCCTGACAGTTATGCTTCATTAATGAATATTAATCTGTCCTCGTCTGCATTAATATAACCAACCCAATCATTGCCTACACAAGTGAACTATGGGATATGCTAACCAAATCTCCAAGGAGCTGTCACTCTTGACTGTCAACCATTTAAGGACAATTTATCAAGCCGAACTGAGATGTCCACAACACAGGTCACACTTCAAGTATTATCCATATATTTCTACCGATTTTCCACCAGCTCTTCAGGCCTGGTTTTCTCAAAACAATCGTATAATAAGTCAAAGCTTGGACTTTTTTACTCAAATTTTGACTGTTCAAAAAGAGGAAAGTTTGAGATTTTTTTGATAAATCTAATTAAGCGAAGATGGGGATATACTTTTTGCTTTNACTCAAATTTTGACTGTTCAAATAGAGGAAAGTTTGAGATTTTTTTGAGACATCCAATTAAGCGAAGATGAAGATATACTTTTTGCAATGTTTTACTGATTTATCAGCATTAGGACAGAGACCAGTGACCTGGATGGAAAAAATCACATCATAAATAACAATATAAAAGATAAGAGTCCCTCATCTACACAGAAATGATAGTCGTCTGACAGCTGGTCCCAAACCGATATGTGCAAGCAAACAGAACAATGCACCATGTGCACGATCAATGGATGGAGGCAGGGGCTCATCAACAAAACTTTTGAAACACAATACATCACCTTTTGCTGATAATACCTCATGTCTTGCATAACCAGGTAACAGGTGGTCCCTTACACAGGCCCTGGGGAGTCTAGAGGTCAAACAAGGTCACCAGAGGTCATTTGTCACCTGCACATGCATCATTTGCAGCCAACACATATTCACATGTGGTTTTCATTACACAGTTGCAGGGTTTCATTTATTATACATTTACTACAATTTACCAAACAAAAAATTCCACTCTAAATCATTTTCTCTGTCAGCACAAAATCTCCTTCACAAACACAAGTAGGAAATTTAATTTCTAAGATCATTAACAGCTCCGATAACATAATACCTTGCCGTGGGGCTGCAGAATTATTCTGCAAGGTAATGAAATGTACATGCTTTGAAGTCAAATTGATTTTGTGAAGTGACAATCAGCGTGCGGAACAGGATAGAAGCCTTCTCGGAGCTCCAGGAATTCTGGGATTAAGCGAGTAATTCACTGCAGATCCCCCGTGTTTGTGTGTATGGTTTGACATGCCTTTGTCACTCAGCCTTCATATCAATGTCTGATTCTTCACACAGCTCCAGACAATATATACTGCCATTTACAATCTTAATTTTTTTAAGCTGCCTAATTACTTCAGCAAAGACCAAGATAAAAACTATTTCCTACCATGAATATCTCCTTATCATCTGCTTTTATGTACATTTAACTACTGAAATCATAACAGCACCTGATCAGGGTGTATCAAAATGTAATAAATAAAATCTTTCAAGACTTCTAAATTTCGTTTTTAAAAACCTCATTATTTATTCATGGGTAAATAAAATCAACTGAGATAAGGCAGTCAAAACTTTTCCAAACTGGGGAGAAAAAGGAATAAATCAGGACGAGACACTACCGCCTTAATACCTTGAATGTCAATTTAACATCAATGACAGAGTGTTAATTTATAATTGAGAGCTGATTCCTGTTTTTCCTTTTTGACACACATGGCTATTATATAAAACCTCTTCAATAGCTCCATCACAACAGAGAGAGGGAAAAAAATCAATTCAATCATCGTACTGAACTCTCCAAACAAGGCAATTTCCATTCTCATCAATATTTTCTTATACCAGAGACTGCCAGCCTACTGAGAACGGCAGATCACCGCGGCCTACACCGGTACAAATTAACAAAACACCACTAACTGCTCTTGTTAGTGGAAAAAGCTTGTAATTAAAAACAGCTTCCTTTGATCAATCACTGATTTTTCCTCCTCTTTCTGCTTTACCAATTATTTATTAACACCTTTCGACTACCTCCATTCATCATCGAGGCAGAGAGAAATCGCCTTTCAAATTCTGTAATCATATCATTACATAAATGTATAGTATGATCCTAACAACATGTACAAAACCCTAAACCTCCTAAGATAAGCACACAGAGGCATGCCGAACATTTACTGCCAAATTCTATTTTTTCAGATATGCAATTAAAACAAAAGCATTTTTTCTTCCCCCGGGTGAAAAAATCTGCAGATATACTTGGATTTTTTTTTTCAAGCTGCGTTTTTTATATATCTTTATCTGCATCTCCAAGCATTCTCAACATGTTACACTTCAAGTCTTAATAACATTCATCCTGTTTAAACAGCCAGATCATCGCGGCAAAGCTTCACCCGAAAAATTTCCCCCATTAAACCAGCCCTGTGCCTTTATTTTCCTCTACTTGAAAAGTTTCTCGCTTTTCTGTGTTTTCATAGAAGCAGGACCTGCTTTTCCTGCAGGTGCGTATATTGCCAGTCACCGTATACAAGATTTATCACTGATGTATCCAGTAAAGGTTTTTTACTGTTTACAACGACTTTTTAATTTATCATCCTAGACTCCCCCTTTTCATGTAAACCATCAGATTCTCTCTATATACACAAGCAGCTTATATTGCTTTTACACACTGACAACGAAAATTGAGAGTTAAGATAATTTCACTTTCTCTGGTCGTTATAAGAAAAGTTTCAGATCATCAGTCCCACTTACCCCGTTACCCTCTCTGTCAGCTCCACAGAAATTCGATCACCTGAGAAATCTTCACGAATGGTGACATTATTATCGTCAGAGTAGCACAGTAATGTTTCAATACGGGAGTCCCCGAGGAATCCCTGGAGAACCAGTCCAATAATTCACAGCGAAGATTAAAACACCAGACAAGTGTCAAGCCACAGCATACATAACAAGTTTATCTCCTAACACTAGCCGATAGCTCTCACCGCTCAATGTAGATATTCACATAGTCAAAACACGAATAAACGCGCCTCAAGAATGCAACTTCTGAAAAGCAGCTTCCAAGCAGCCACAGGCAATTTCAATATCACTTTTAACAGTTGGCCCTGTTTACATGAGGATGTTGGCTCTCTGCGTCTCTCTGGGAGGAAACACAAATTTCTGGGCAATGCTCAATATCAGCAATAAATTCACTTATTGACTGTGATGCCAGGATTACCTGTGCTTCTGTTGAATGCCATCAGATGAATGCCCTTCAATAAGGAGCGATAATGTGGTCTGATTGCCTCCTTATCTAATGGTGTGTTTTACATTACTGTAAGGAGTATACGTCCCCCCTTTACAAGTGATTTAAGTCATATCAGTTATATTAGTCCCATTTCTTTTTTTTTATGAATTTAGTTTTATTATTGCAAAAAATAAAATGGCACTGTGATATTAACAGCAAAGTTTAATTAATGAAGATATCATACACATAAAGATTTATGAATCTCTACCATTCCTACATCATAAAGTTATGGCTAAATTATGAAATAATAAAAACCTCTAACGATCTAACCTTGAACTTCTGTAAATAACCTTGAGAGATGACACAAATTAACCTAGCTGGCCTATTCCCTAATACCTCATCATTACAACTTGCTCACACAAGAATTACATTAAAGGATCGAGCCAAAAAAATTTTCTTTCCTTGAATTAATTTGTATTGTTACAGCAAGTTAGTTTCCGGGGGAACCAAATCAACATGCATGAAGTTTATATCATCCGAGTTTGTGTGCTATGTCTAAACAAAGAACACATGCATGTATTTCATTTGGAGATTGAGTGGGGGGAAAGTCAATAGATTTAAATCAAAGTAGGAAATCCTAATGCATAGTATGAATTTTGATATATATCACGTAGGCACTTTCTGGTATCTGGTGTTTCTGTGTCATGCTTTCTTTAATTCACCGTTTCTATGACCCCAGGATTGCTCATAAGGCCGAAGGTCAAAGTGCAAACAGAAAGTGTCTGAATAGAAACATTCAAAATTGCTGAAAAACAAAGAAAGCAAAGATAGAAATTCACATTGGTTTACTCACAGGGAATGGTAAATTTGTCTGTTTGTATTCAATGTTTGTATTTGGAGTTAAGAGCTGATAGATGTGTTACTGGACCATAAGGAAGAAGATATGTACCACCAAACAACCAAGTACAACTTAATGCCACTTCCTAACAGTATCTCACTGAAACAGCTTTTCCGCTGGTACTTAAAGCATGAATGCATCCATTGATACCTGACCTTCATGGAAAAAGAACTTTTTTTGTTACAAGAGTATATAATTGTCCAGCATTTGTATGAGGTCACAGGGACTTCCAGAATCTAAATTTTGTCTGCATGAACTTATAATCCAGGGATTTTAGAAGTTCATAGAATTTATAAGAGGTTTTTTTTTTTTTTTTTTTTTTTTTTCCGTGGACAATTAAGATTCTGAGCAAAGTTTATTTGGAAAAGCTGAAGGGGTCACAAATCAAAACTTTCAAAAACTTGGAAGGCACCACAATTTAAAAAAAATTGAATTTTTTTTTTAGATATTTAAATTTCACCTCTGCTCTGCATGCAGACTTCAGTCTTCACGCCATCAGATGAAGGGTTGATGTTCTACAAGTGTGACAATGGTTAGTACCCCTTAGTATCCAGTGTATGGTAATTAGACCCCTGTAGAGTCATGGAAAAGGATCTAACAAGGATTAGCTCCTGTCAGCCATAATGTCCTGATAACCATGAGATAGGACAAGCCGCATATTTAACATCAATAAAAGCAAACTGTCACAGGAAGATCGCTGCGCTGTGGGGATCGCGGCTGAATAGGAAGAACCTATTATTTCATCTCTACAAATAGCCGTGCCTGGCCGCCTGGTAATATTGTATGTTATTTCCATATTGACTTCTATAACTTGAGGCCAGTCTGAGATGAGGCTGTATTCCTGCTAATGCTTTTAATATTAACTATCTGATCAGTTACCGCAGCTCTGAACACAGATCTGATGGGGGAAAAGAAGATTGAATCACGAATTTGTGTGAACTGCCTGAGATATATAAATTGTACTTTTTCTTGCAAAATACATAATGCATACTATTAATTTTCAATAGTAAAGTTATCATCCTTCATTGTAATTTTATTTTTTAGACGAAAACTTGGTCTTTTCAACATCGCATAATTAACCTATATAGTACTACAAATGTGTAAGGAAAACATTGTTTGTTTTATGAGGGATATAAGAGCATTCAAAAGCATTGAAGGGTAATCCCTGTCAATTGTCCATATTAACCCATTCTGCCAATATTTTTATATCCCCATAATCCAAACCTTCACATTTATTCCTTAAGCAACTCCCTACTAATGCTGTTCTTAACTGTTGATGGGCAATGATCAATGATCCAGTTCATTTGCAGCAATGCCTCATGAAGAAATTTCGGCCATATCAATACTGGCATTTGGTCTTTATGTGACGAACATCAGTCTCATGCCCCCTCCTTCTTTTCATCTGTATGTTCATCACACCCCAGTAAACATGGTATAAAACACAGCTGAGACTGCATTTACAAACAACCCAGCATATCAGAATGAATTGTGTTAAGAACATCCCAGGGAAAAAAAGTACCACAGAAGGTACATAATACTCCTGTGAAAAGCCAATATAGGATGTTTTCTGCCACTACGACCTTGACCTTGAGAAACAATAGGCATCCTCCACTAGGCATAAGGTGTATGTGAACCGAGTTTGACAGTCCTTGCCCCAACAGTTTGGTGTGTATCCTGCCTACAAGGTTTTCCTACCAAGTAATACTATAGACTCAACCTTCAACCTTGAAGAAGAGGCGTCCTCCACTTGGCATGTGTAGTAAGTTTGGTGATCTAGTCCAATAATTCTGTCTATATTCTGTCTGTAAGGTTTTCCTATTAACTGATACTATGACCTTGACCTTTGACCTTGAAAAGCAATAGCATATCCTTGCTTCATGGTGATCAAATATAGCACGCTGTAAGATCTTGGAGCTTATGGTTCCTTCTGTACCCTGCCTATATGGTTTTCCTTTTAACTGATAGTATGACCTTGACCCTTGACCTTGTAAAACCTTAGGCATGTGCCAAGTTGTAAGATCCTGAAGTCGTATCCTGCCTGTAAGATCTTGACAGACAGATGATGCCATATCATAACATGTCACTTCTTTGACAGGCCTATGCTTTGCT
>CAJDSM010019033.1:11474-26745 GCA_903981925.1 Ostrea lurida
GTTATATATGACTTGCCGACTTTAAATAAAAGCGCATCTATCTATCTATCACGATCCAAAAAGCGAAGTTAACATTGTGTCAAACGTAATCATAATCCAAAAAACATATACAAAATCGAGTGTAGGCAACACGGACCTCCGACAAAGCGAAGGTGGATCAGGTCCATGGAGGAGTAAGCATCCTCTGCTGACCGGTCACACCGCCGTGAGCCCTTAGTCGAAATAAAGTAAACGGGATTACCGTAGTCAAATCTAGTAGGAAAATGACAGTCTAACAAAGGGTAGAACACAAAGTCAGTCTAACATTATAACTATCGATATATCTATCGATCTCCATGATTTTGTTAACGAAAGATATGTCATTCACTGGCTCAAGCATGTTTCATGGTTATCTGTGAAATAAAATTTTGTCATGTTGAAAACAAAATCGTATGTGCGAAACATTAGAGACTATTTCACTGTGTTCATAATTAGCCTCTATTTTGAAAAAAAAACCCTGCTTAAACAAGACTTTTGCTATTATATCTAACCGACGTAAACGAAACCATGGCATGAGCCTTGTTTACATAACAAAGAAATGTAATTACTTTTATTAAAAATTGACAACCGACATTCAAATTTTGGATGACATCAGAAATAGCTTAGTTAAGCATATTAATATATATTGTGAATGGAAAAATAGAAATTGGCATTTTTTAAGCTCACATCTTACCAATGTCTTTTTATAGTCTAATGTGTGTACAAATGGGAAAGTGTTTTTAATGATATAATGACCTTATTGAATAAGAATAGCGACTTAGAATGAATATTGATTTCCGAAAGTGAATACAAACATGCATTGCACTTTTATTTAGAAACATATTTTCTATTTTTTTTATTTGTACATTGTACATAGAGAATGCATTGTTTGAATTAAATCACGTGAGAAATATTTATCGCCATTATTTTCCTCTGAGAAACTGATTTACAATGTTTGCAATTTAATTGAATGTCTGTCTATAATTGTAGCTAAATGCTTGCGCAGAGTCACAATCATGTGTGTACACTAGGAGAACTGAATATTAGTGTTATCAACGAGACAGACAATTTATGCCACTATACGCTTTATGGAGCTAAACGTAAGTATGGCCTCTATATCATTTCCTTTGAACGAAAGATTGATTGATTATTTATTTTTTACGTCCACCGAGAATATTTCACTGATATGGAGTATATATTGAACGATAGAAAGAAGGTCTCTATATAAAATGAGTATTTGAAGTTTGTGTTTTGTAATACACATTTTTTTTGTACGTGTAGTGTCATCACTGCTTCGAATAGTAAAAATGTAAATCGGGGGTGGGGGTTTAAATATGTGATAAAAAATCCTCCATTGTTTGAAGTTTTATATAAATATAAAATGGCGAAGTAAACATGTGTTAAACCTAATATTATATAATTTTATCACATATTTACCCTTTATCCAGTTGATAACTCATTTGATATTTTTTCATATTAACAACAGTAATAAAATGGCGAAGTAACAAAGTATCAAAGTAATCATAGTCCAAAAAACACATACAAAATCGAGTGTAGGGAAACAGGGGACATTCGACGAAAGCGAAGACAGGATCAGGTGCCGTCCTACACCATGAAAAATGTGTACTTTCCTTATATACATGTATGTATATATTCCACTATCACCTACTAATGTGTGTATATCTCGCAGTTGATTTCATACGCAAGAGCATTCCTTGCGTATAAGGACGTTTTAAATATGTAAAGGCAAATAGAACGAACAGTGATCAATTTCGTAAGTCCTAAATCTAATAAAAAACAAGAGTTGGGCAATCAACGGACCCTGGACATACCAGAGGTGGGATCAGGTGCCTAGGAAGGAGTAAGCATCCCCTGTTGACCGGTCAGACCCGCCTTGAGCCCATAGTCTTGATCAGGTAAGCAGAACAATCCGTAGTCAAATCAGTGTGTGAAAAACGGCTTAACAATGGCTATGAAACACATCCGACAGCATTTGACTCAATGATAGGTCATATTGATAAACTAAAATATGTAAGACTCCAAAGTGCGATGGTGTCCCCAAAGTGCGATGGTCGCCCAAAGTGCGATGGTCTGCGCCAAAGTGCGATGATTTGTTAACTCACGGACGCAAAGTGCAATGGCCATACCAAAGTTGCGATGGTCTACACGTTACTCCAAAGTGCGATGGTCTTACACGCCAAAGTCCGATGGTGTTGATAACGTTTTTGATGTCACGTTATTATGACTAATCACGAAGAAATCTAACGTCAGCTTGCCCTGACGAATATTTTTTCGAGGATAAACTGAAGAAAGTTAGATCCGAAAGTTTTTGGAGAACTCAGACTCCCATGTACTCTCTGTCGTACTTTTTATCAGCTTTATGTACTTTGGCGCATGATTAAGGACCATCGCACTTTGGCGTGTCAGACCATCGCACTTTGGGGCATGATGTGGAAGCATCGCACTTTGGCGTGTCAGACATCGGGTTTGGTGCAGACCATCGCATTTGGGGCAACCATCGACTTTTGGGAGTACCATCGCACTTTGGAGTTCTTCAATATAAATTGGGACGTTTTAATACGAGACCAACTACAATAAAAAATTTGAAGTTGCAGGGTTATAACGAATTTGATTTAAAATCATAATTTTGGCAATTCTATGGTTGCAATAATGACATTGTTTGCTATTAATATAATAATGTTACATTTTGAGTGTACTATGCCAAAATAGTAATCAGGGTTTTGACGCATGGTCCACGAGCCGAAGGCGAGTGGACTATGCGTCAAAACCCGACTACTATTTTGGCATAGTACACGCAAAATGTAACATTATTATTTATTATTATTATTATGCTGAGTGTCCATAATGCGCATTAAAAACACTTGATGTCACCACTTTGATGAGGCGAAGTCCATTTTTGAGTATTTTAAAAACTCGACAGGCTCGCCTATGTTCTCATAAAATCGCCGCGCAGTTTTATACTGAAATTCATCGCATGTTTAGTTTTCTTGGGACATTAGATGTTGGTCCCTAAAAAGCTGGTTTGTCAGTCCCGAAACGATTAGGCAATCTATTTTTGTTTTGATTCAGACGAATGACATCACATTGACGTCACAAACGTTTCCAATGACGTTGGTTGCTTACTAATCATATTGAGAACTTTTACGGCGATATAGGCCTATCTATTGCTTTTAAGAGTAATCATTTATAGAATGCATTACAATTTACCAGCATTACAATAAAAAGTTGATTTTAAATTCTTAAAAACGGGTATTTAGAACTGGAGGCCAATGTTAACTTTATAATAAAAATTAACGACTCATTTCTCATGAGCCTGCGTAGCTCAGTGTAAGCTCCGGACCGCCAACCGCGACGCCAAGAGTTCGACTCCCCGCGTCGGCGTTGACACAAATTTTATTTCTTCCCTTGTTTAGGCATAGTGCTATGGTACTATTTCGCATAGTGCACGGTCGCAGCATAAAATCATAGAACACTGTGCGAAAATGGTGGAATAGTGATTACATAGGGAGAAGCTAACAGGAAGCATAATAATACAAATTATCACTAAGGTCATATGTTGACTGATTTTCGTACTAGATCTAACGATGGGTAATCCCGTTTACTTAAGTTCGACTAAGGGCTCACGGTGGGTGTGACCGGTCCGCAAAGGATGCTTTCTCCTCCATGTCACCTGATCCTGTCGTCGCTTTTGCCGGAAGTCTGTATTACAATACATTAGACATATGTTTTGGGGAATTTTGATTACGTTTAACACAATGTTAACATCGATTATTCATACTCAAAGCTAAAATGATTTAATTAGAACATTTATAATTGCATGCTTTGATGTTTGCGATATCCAACGAGTTGATGTGGTGTATTTATTCACAAAGGTTGCCGAGGAAGCGATAGCTTTTAGATGATATTTGTGATGAATTTCTGGTTGTGATGTTGAAAATTTGGTTCTTAATGGAAAGAAGATTAAAAATTATGAATTCGACATGGAAAATAAGTTTGGTGGCGTACTGCCAGATTTGTTGTTATCTTTGCCTTAAATTGTAAATAGAAATTTTGTCAGAGATTTAAGTGTATGACTTTGATCTGTATGGCCCATCCGTGTGTGTTATACTTTGATAACATCTCTTGAATATCTTAGATGATGCATTGATAATGGCTGATCGTGTTGCAGTTTATGGATTTTATCGTAAGTAAAATACTAGTGGTTCATTCATAGTTTCCAAAGTACTACTGGGCCTCATATTCAAGCATTACAGTTTGTCAAAATCCGACTTTACAGATAGAGAAGAGCGTAAAGTCAGCAAATGGGAGTTTCTGAATGACTACCCACTGGAAGAGATCAAGAACATCATGAGGCCTTTCCTAGAGAAATCCAAATCATCTGTAAAGGTCCCGCTTCGGAATTTGTCCTCGAGTATTAGGAAGAAGAAAAGTGTCGCTGACCATCGGACCTCCTCACAGGGAATAGGAATTCTGGGAGGTTTTCTCCTGGGAATGGTGTTCTTGGTTATTTTCGTGTCCGATATATTCGTGATGAAAGCTCACTTAAAAATAATGTATCGAAATGTGACCAGATACTTTAGACATCTGAAGAGAATGAACAAACGAATTAAAGCAGGTGATTAGCAAAAGTATCGACTTTGTTGTTCGCAAATTCCCGATATTAGGGAGGAGCAGAATCTGTTGTTTGTTTCCTGCATCCACACGTGTTTTATACGACCCCCCTCTGACATGTCGTATTATGATATGGGCTTCTTCTGTATGTCTGTAATTTTATGTCCGGACACTTCATTCACCTTGGGAAACCTGGGGTGATCATATCATATCTGGGGTGATCACTGTTTGTTATCTTTGCCTTTACATCTAGTCCGCTGATACACTTTGGCAGAAAGAGATGTCATGTCCAAAATGTAGGTCATTGTGGCCTTCTTGTAAATATTTATGTTCATGCATTTTCAAATTCTGCCTCGATCATATTAGACAGGGCAACATCTGCAGTGACAAATCGAATGTTTTTTAATTCGTGATGTCGAATGTAACATCATTTCTAGACCTGTACCTAGGCGATTGCACCCCCCTCCTCCTGGAAAAAGCAAAATTTTCTATTTAAGTCAGGTTTTACTCTGAATATTTCCTATTAATTAGTACTTTACAGAAATTGTGTTTGAATTTTTAAAAAAATCTGCTTAAAATGTCATTTATACGGATTTTATTTATCCATGACCGTTGTATCAAATCAGGACCGTACATAGAAGGGTTTGTCTATATATAGCGGATTTTGCCCCTTCCCCCTCTTGTGACCATACTTATTGTAACGTATATAACTATAGCTAAATTAATTTCTAATCAAGAGAATAATAGAAGATAGTTGAGCCAAAACCTAAACATAGTAAAGAATATTAATAAATGAAAGACCTAATAAATTTGAGTCAAATGGTCCTTCTTTTCAAAATCAATGAGTACTAGAAGACCTGGAATGTTGTTTTTATCAGTGTATGACATAAATTGTTCAATTAAATAAGTCGAGTATTCTCTCCTCCATAATAATCTTTTCTCCCTTTTCAAAAACCCAGACTCTGTGTTATCAGATATTACTTAATCCAGAACTTTTATTATTCCTGTTAGCTCAAGTTACCAAACCAGCATATAATTTGTATATGTAATTTTAAAAGTGTAATTGGTTCTTTTCCATTTTTGTTAAAAACGTCTTTGGCTTGTCTTTTATAGAGTAACAAGAAAATAATTCACTAGTCTTTGGAAGTAGGAAGTTTCACCTTTACACAAAAATACATTATAATGGCTCTTCAGTTCATAATATTTAATATCATCTACCATAAAAAATATTTTGAAAAATTCTGTTGTGTAACCATCCATACAGGAGTTTGTATTTTTCATGTTTTTTAGTAGCATTAAGAACCTCTCCTTCTATAGAATTGTTCAGCCCTCCAGATTATTGGGCCTAAGATGCTACCTATTCCCCCTTTCCCTGAGAATTGTATCAGAGATGAAATGTTTCTCCAAATAGATTAATTAAATTTTTGTAATCCATCCTATTTGAGAGTACTAAAGTTTTTTGTATAATTACATATTTTAACATTGTCCATATCTGCTGATTGTCTTGTCTATAATAATAGTTTATTCAGATTACTCCAGCTTGTACTGTTTTTAACTTGTGCTCTTTATGTTTATAATATTCCTAGATTCGAGAGACTACAAAAGGTATGTTCGAAGGTTTTCTCTCCTTCCTCTATCCGCGAGCACGAGATCTTATATATGACCGTGTAACTTTAGTGTTTCTACTAATATTCAAGAGCTGCTCTTTTCAAATCCCCAAGAAGAGTAATATCATGGTTGATTCCAGTCTATAAAAAGCCTCAATGTTCTTCTAAAGATTTTTTTCTTTCGTTTATCTTTCCTGTTGCTTATAGCTTCGCAGTATTGATATACTGTAACCCTAATTCCATCATTAAAACCTCAAGAAGAATAAATCTTTCAGTTCAATTGCCAGATTTGGCATTGAAAATTCCGAAACCTCCTTATGTACTCAATTGTAAGCAAAATTTTCTGGACTGACCTTCGATCTGATGTTGCTCTGCCTTCATACAATATCTTTAATCTGTTACAAATTTGTATTATAAATTATCCAAAGACACGTCCTCTTACAAAAGGATTAAATTTTAATTTCAATAACAACGAACTGAATGATCGGAGTCTATATAATGGCTGTATGGTAGAGTTTTCTACCATTTGAAGACTGATAGATTTCAGATAAAATAGTCAGGCGACTAATTAGGTATTTAGAGATATTCATTTTAACCGCATATGGTGTAGGCTTTACTTTTGTCTCTGGATTTAATGAGTCTAAAGTAGTGAATCAATGTAATTGTAGATTCGTAGTGTCTATAACAACTTTCTCAGGAATTTTGAAACGACCCTTATGGGATTAATAATACGTTCTACATTTATACGGTTCTCAAGTGGTGTTTATACATAGATTGAATCAACCACATAAATCAAAAATCTCGCATTGAGTCCAATTTCCCAAAAGTATTTCTAACCTTTCGGTAGAATTGAGGGGTTTCTATTGTTCTGGTCCATATATGTTTAATAAGAAGTATTTGTTTTCTTCAAATTGTAATATCTAGACAAGTGAATTACCATCAGATCCCTTTTTATTTTACATGAATTTCAACTAAAGTTATTATTGAAGCAGATACATAACCCCTCAGTGGAGTTTGACATATAATAATAAAAGACACATTGGTATCCCATAGGGGATCCAATATCAAGATCCCTCAGAAATATAATATGTTCCACTTGGAGACTATAAGATGAGTACGTTTTTTGTTTAAGTAATTAGAAAAGCTCTTTCATCTTACTTAGATGGGAGTTGACAGCCACCTGACAGGTTCACCGTGATAATTGAATATTTTCAGACAAGGCATATAGAAAGATCATGGTGATAGAATTATTTTTAAAGCACGCAGACTGTAGTGAATTAGAAGAAGTGAGACCACTTATAGTGAGATAGGTACTATGAATTTCGTTGGGAATTTCTGGAACCTACAACTAGTCATATTCTGACTTTTACTTTAGACTGGAAAATATATTGGACGTACATTTAGTTCAATTCTGTAGTGCCGTAATATGTCTTTTGTGCCGATCGCTGTGCTCACTGCTTGAAACTTGTTTCTAAACACCATGGGTGAATATGATAATTATATTGAATTTGGATGCAAATTCACATACTTTAAATTTTGAGCCTTATTAACATCAAAGTATATGTTGTGTTTATGTAACATGGGAGGGGGAGGGGTTATGATAGAAAGTTGAAGCCATATATTGAATGTATGTGCATACAATAATTGATTGGCTGTACATTGTTTACATCCGTTCCAAATGTTTCACTCATAGCGACAATCTCTCATTACTTGTGAAGGGCTGCAAAATTTATTGACTGGTTCGGCGCGTTTACTACTTTTGAGCAGGAGTGTCTTGATCGTGCTACAATGCTGTTAAATGTGCCCTCTGTTTTTTGTTCTCTCATTTGAAAGACCTATCCCATATAATCGTCTCTTTCTTTAAGTAGATATATTTTTATGTAGTGTGAGGGATTGTTTATTTTTTATATATAATTTTGTTTATGTAGTGTAGAGGGGATTGTTTATTTTTTATTATTAATATGAAGGATTCCGTTGACTTAATCATGGTTCATAAGCTATATTTTCTTCCAATAACTATTGTTTACCTACATGTTGATATTATACGGTACAATTTGATGCATCAGATGTAGATTTCGACAAAATTATGTCTCTTCAATGATGCTCACCGAATGTAGAGAAATGTGAAACATATAAATCAAGACATTTTTGTAGAACTGAAAACTGGAGTGCCAATTACTGAAGTCAAATCCGACAAAGGATCAAGCAAAGCGTGTGGGAGATAATCCTTATTTTGGAATAAATTTCTAATTCTACCAACTGCAATTAAATGATTATGTATAATCCGAATTTTCAAACTAGTAGCGAAGTACATAGCTACTGGGTGTAGAGACCCCGGAACTAACATTCCACATAAAGAATTTAGATATATTGACTAATAATCTATATATATATATATATATACTTTATACTGAAGTTTATCTCGCTGATTAACCTCGTGTTTAGACAGCCTGCAACTAAATAAGGGCAGTGTCTTGTTTACCATCCGGAAGATCTTGTCTAAAACAGTTTCCACCATAATTTTATTATGATCTCTCGGATGCTATGTAAATGAAGAATCATATATAAATGCAAATAAAAGATACACGATACTAAATTCACAATAATACCACCACTTGAAAATATTGAATTTGTATGAAATAATGTACTAACTAATACGGATGGCTATGTAGAATAAACAAAATAGAAGAAATAAAATATGTTAACGCGTAACAAGCCGCAGAGATGATTAATTTTCTTTTCCAGGTGATGTTCAACTTATTGATCAAGCTGTATACGTATGTTGCATTGAATTATCGCAGTGGAATGGGGCGTCTGTGAAGATGGAATTCTGGTCTGACGAAGGGACCAGCCAGGATGAATCAAAGATTATAGAAGTATGATTTTGCCCAAGTATTATTTGACTGTTAATCAGCGAAACCGATTAGAAGAGTGTTTGTGTTAAAATGACATCGTATAATCGTATCAAGTATTATCGCAGATTGTTGAAT
This sequence comes from Ostrea lurida, assembly GCA_903981925.1. Lineage (NCBI taxonomy): Eukaryota > Metazoa > Mollusca > Bivalvia > Ostreida > Ostreidae > Ostrea > Ostrea lurida. The sequence continues at coordinate 20,722 of CAJDSM010019033.1, forward strand.
CTATAACCCACAAACGAACTTTAAAGAATGACTTTTCGTCTGTCGTCGTACATAAATTTGCCCAGAGTATGTCTTTAATACTAAAGAACTATTTGATTAAAACTTTATGTATATATTCAATATAATAATTAAGTCGTGCACTATATGTTCCTTCGAGCGATCTTGTTGAAGTTATGGATAACTTTTTCTTTTCCATTTTGAGGGGTTATTGCAATTGTCCTGAACACATTGTATGTCTTAAAATCAATATACGAAAAATTTTGTTGTGTGACCGTCAAGGAGAGGTTGCTTACTCCCCATAGCACCTGATCTGCCTTCGTTTTTGTCGGAGGTCGTGTTGCACTACACTCGATCTTGTATATGTTTTTTTTCTGGATTAGATTACGTTTAAACACGACGTTACCTTCGCCTAATTGTATTCAAACTTTCTGCAAGGATTATTGATTCAACGAAGTTGTACCCTGTCAGTTTTGCAAATGTTTTAACAGCATATCAACTTAATTCGTTTAGGGAAGGATATATGAAATCATCAATATTCTTCTGTCCGTCTGCCCATCACTGTCCATGTTGTAACCTATATAAGTGTCTATACGTTTATGTCGGTCCTAAAAACTCTCTGAGTTATGTACTTTGTTTTATGATTGCCGACTTTAAATAAAAGCGCATCTATCTATCTATCGATCCAAAAAGGCGAAGTTACATTGTGTCAAACGTAAATCATAATCCAAAAAACATATACAAAATCGAGTGTAGGGCAAACACGGACTCCGACAGAAGCGAAGGTAGGATCAGGTGCATGGAGGAGTTAAGCATCCTCTGCTGACCGGTCCACACCCCCGTGAGCCTTAGTCGAAATAAAGTAAACGGGTTACCGTAGTCAAATCTAGTAGGAAAATGACAGTCTAACAAAGGGTATGAAACAAATCAGTCAATATAACTACTTGATAATATCTATCGATCTCCATGATTTTGTTAACGAAAGATATGTCATTCACTGGCTCAAGCATGTTTCATGGTTTATACTAGTGGAAAAAAATTTTGGTCATGTTGAAAACAAATCGTATGTGCGAACATTAGAGACTATTTCACTGTTTCATAATTAGCCCTCTATTTTGAAAAAAAAACCTGCTTAACAAGACTTTGCTATTATATCTACCGACGATAAACGAAACCATGGCATGACCCTTGTTTACATAACCAATAGAAATGTATTACTTTTGATTAAAAATTGCAACCGACATTCTAAATTTGGATGACATAGAAATAGCTTTAGTTAAGCATATTAAATATTTATTGTGAATGAAAATAGAAAATTGGCATTTTTTAAGCTCACATCTTACCAATGTCTTTTATAGTCTAATGTGGTTGTACAAATGGGAAGTGTTTTAATGATATAATGACTTATTGAATAAGAAATAGCGACTTAGAATGAAATATTGATTTCCGAAAGTGAATACAAACATGCATTGCCTTTTATTTAGAAACATATTTTCTATTTTTTTATAATTTGTACATTGTACATAGAGAATGCATTGTTTGAATTAATATCAGTGAGAACATATTTATCGCCATTATTTTCCTCTGAGAAATGATTTACAATGTTTGCAATTTAATTGAATGTCTGTCTATAACCTTGTAGCTAAATGCTTGCGCAGAGTCACCAATCATGTGTGTACAACTAGGAGACTGAATATTAGTGTTTATCAACGAGACAGACAATTAGCGCACTATACGCTTTATGAGCTAACGTAAGTATGGCCTCTATATCATTTCCTTTGAACGAAAGATTGATTGATTATTTATTGTTTTACCGTCACCCGAGAATATTTCACTATATGGAGTATATAACGATAGAAAGAAGGTCTCTAATATAAAATGAGTATTTGAAGTTTGTGTTTTGTAATATACAACATTTTTTTGTACGTGTAGTGTCTCATCCTGCTTCGAATAGTAAAAATGTAAATCGGGGTGGGGGTTTAAATATGTGATAAAAAATCCTCCATTGTTTGAAGTTTTATATAAATATAAAATGGCGAAGTAAACAATGTGTAAACCTAATATTATAATATTTTTATCACATATTTACCCCTTTATCCAGTTGATAACTCATGTGATATTTTTTCATATTAACAACAGTAATAAAATGGCGAAGTAACAAAGTATCAAAAGTAATCATAGTCCAAAACACATAACAAAATCGAGTGTAGGGCAACACGGACATTCGACGAAAGCGAAGACAGGATCAGGTGCCGTCCTACACCGCATGACAAAATGTGTACTTTCCTTATATACATGTATGTATAATATCCACTATCACCTACTAATGTGTGTATATCTCGCAGTTGATTTCATACGCAAGAGCATTCTCTTGCGTATAAGGACGTTTTAAATATGTAAAGGCAAATAAACGAACAGTGATCAATTTCGTAAGTCTAAATCTAATAACAAAACAAGAGTTGGGCAATCAACGGACCCTGGACATACCAGAGGTGGGATCAGGTGCCCTAGGAGGAGTAAGCATCCCCTGTTGACCGGTCACACCCGCCTTGAGCCCATAGTCTTGATCAGGTAAGCAGAACAATCCGTAGTCAAATCAGTGTGTGAAAAACGGCTTAACAATGGCTATGAAACACATCCGACAGCATTTGACTCAATGATAGGTCATATTGAATAAACAAAATATGTAAGACTCCAAAGTGCGATGGTGTCCCCAAAGTGCGATGGTCGCCCCAAAGTGCGATGGTTGCGCCAAAGTGCGATGATTTGTTAAGCTCACGGACGCAAAGTGCAATGGCCATACCAAAGTGCGATGGTCTACACGTTACTCCAAAGTGCGATGGTCTTAACGCCAAGTCCGATGGTGTTGATAACGTTTTTGATGTCACGTTATTATGACATCAATCACGAAGAAATCTAACGTCAGCTTGCCCTGACGAATATTTTTTCGAGGATAAACTGAAGAAAGTTAGATCCGAAAGTTTATTGGAGAACTCAGACTCCCATGTACTCTCTGTCGTACTTTTTTATCAGCTTTATGACTTTGGCGCATGATTAAGGACCATCGCACTTTGGCGGTGTCAGACCATCGCACTTTGGGGCATGATGTGGAAGCATCGCACTTTGGCGTGTCAGACCATCGGAGTTTGGTGCAGACCATCGCATTTGGGGCAACCATCGCACTTTTGAGTACCATCGCACTTTGGAGTTCTTCAATATAAATTGAGGACGTTTTAATACGAGACACAACTACAATATAAAAAATTTGAAGTTGCAGGGTTATAACGAATTTGATTTAAAATCATAATTTTTGCAATTCTATGGTTGCAATAATGACATTGTTTGCTATTAATATAATAATGTTACATTTTGAGTGTACTAGCCAAAATAGTAATCAGGGTTTTGACGCATGGTCCACGAGCCGAAGGCGAGTGGACTATGCGTCAAAACCCTGACTACTATTTTGGCATAGTAACACGCAAAATGTAACATTATTATTATATTATTATTATTATGCTGAGTGTCCATAATCGCAATTAAAAAACACTTGATGTCACACTTTGATGAGGCGAAGTCCATTTTTGAGTATTTTAAAAATCGACAGGCTCGCTATGTTCTCTCATAAAATCGCCGCGCAGTTTTATACTGAAATTCATCGGCATGTTTAGTTTTCTTGGACATTAGATGTTGGTCCCTAAATAAAGCTGGTTGTCAGTCCCGAAACGATTAGGCAACTCATATTTTGTTTCTGATTCAGACGAATGACATCACATTGACGTCACAAAACGTTTCCAATGACGTTGGTTGCTTACTAATCAATAATTGAGAACTTTTACGGCGATATAGGCCTATCTATTGCTTTTAAGAGTAATCATTTATAGAATGCATTACAATTTACCAGCATTACAATAAAAAGTTGATTTTAAATTCTTAAAAACGGGTATTTAGAACTGGAGGCCAATGTTAACTTTATAATAAAAATTAACGACTCATTTCTCATGAGCCTGCGTAGCTCAGTCGGTAACGCTCCGGACCGCCAACCGCGACGCCAAGAGTTCGACTCCCCGCGTCGGCGTTGACACAAATTTTATTTCTTCCTTGTTTAGGCATAGTGCTATGGTACTATTTCGGCATAGTGCACGGTCGCAGCATAAAATCATAGAACACTGTGCGAAAATGGTGGAATAGTGATTACATAGGGAGAAGCTAACAGGAAGCAATAATAATACAAATTATCACTAAGTCATATGTTGACTGATTTTCGTACTAGATCTAACGATGGGTAATCCCGTTTACTTTAGTTCGACTAAGGGCTCACGGTGGGTGTGACCGGTCCGCAAAGGATGCTTTCTCCTCCATGTCACCTGATCCTGTCGTCGCTTTTGCCGGAAGTCTGTATTACAATACATTAGACATATGTTTTGGAATTTTGATTACGTTTAACACAATGTTAACATCGATTATTCATACTCAAAGCTAAAATGATTTAATTAGAACATTTATAATTGCATGCTTTGATGTTTTGCGATATCCAACGAGTTGATGTGGTGTATTTATTCACAAGGTTGCCGAGGAAGCGATAGCTTTTAGATGATATTTGTGATGAATTCCTGGTTGTGATGTTGAAAATTTGGTTCTTAATGGAAGAAAGATTAAAAATTATGAATTCGACATGGAAATAAGTTTGGTGGCGTACTGCCAGATTTGTTTGTTATCTTTGCCTTAAATTGTTAATAGAAATTTTGTCAGAGATTTAAGTGTATGACTTTGATCTGATATGGCCCATCCGTGTGTGTTTATATTTGATAACATCTCTTGAATATCTTAGATGATGCATTGATAATGGCTGATCGTGTTGCAGTTTATGGATTTTATCGTAAGTAAAATACTAGTGGTTCATTCATAGTTTCCAAAAGTACTACTGGCCTCATATTCAAGCATTACAGTTTGTCAAAATCCGACTTCACAGATAGAGAAGAGCGTAAAGTCAGCAAATGGAGTTTCTGAATGACTACCCACTGGAAGAGATCAGAACATCATGAGGCCTTTCCTAGAGAAATCCAAATCATCTGTAAAGGTCCGCTTCGGAATTTGTCCTCGAGTATTAGGAAGAAGAAAAAGTGTCGTGGACCATCGGACCTCCTCACAGGGAATAGGAATTCTGGAGGTTTTCTCCTGGGAATGGTGTTCTTGGTTATTTTCGTGTCCGATATATTCGTGATGAAAGCTCACTTAAAAATAATGTTCGAAATGTGACCAGATACTTTAGCATCTGAAGAGAATGAACAAACGAATTAAAGCAGGTGATTAGCAAAAGTATCGACTTTGTTCGCAAATTCCCGATATTAGGGAGGAGCAAATCTGTTGTTTGTTTCCTGCATCCACACGTGTTTTATACGACCCCCTCTGACATGTCGTATTATGATATGGGCTTCTTCTGTATGTCTGTAATTTTATGTCCGGACACTTCATTCACCTTGGGAAACCTGGGGTGATCATATCATATCTGGGGTGATCACTGTTTGTTATCTTTGCCTTTACATCTAGTCCGCTGATACACTTTGGCAGAAAGAGATGTCATGTCCAAAATGTAGGTCATTGTGGCCTTCTTGTAAATATTTATGTTCATTGCATTTTCAAATTCTGCCTCGATCATATTAGACAGGGCAACATCTGCAGTGACAAATCGAAGTTTTTTAATTCGTGATGTCGAATGTAACATCATTTCTAGACCTGTACCTAGGCGATTGCACCCCCTCCTCCTGGAAAAAGCAAAATTTTCTATTTAAGTCAGGTTTTACTCTGAATATTCCTATTAATTAGTACTTTACAGAAATGGTGTTTGAATTTTAAAAAAAATCTGCTTAAAATGTCATTTATACGGATTTTTATTTATCCATGACCGTTGTATCAAATCAGGACCGTACATAGAAGGGTTTGTCTATATATAGCGGATTTTGCCCCTTCCCCCTCTTGTGACCATGCTTATTGTAACGTATATACTATAGCTAAATTAATTTCTAATCC
>CAJDSM010019033.1:26770-40929 GCA_903981925.1 Ostrea lurida
ACGTAGGAGGACCTTCTGATAATAAGATCCTAAAAACCAACAGGGAATTTTCACAAAAATTATATGATGCTATGCACATGACCTTAAAACTGAGTTTTAATTATATTCTACCTTTCAATCACTTATTATAAGAAAATTCTCGTATCATTTCTCTATTTGTACAAATGTATCCATTGTAGAAGATGTACTTACCCAACCTTGAAAATGGGTGTTTGGGAGAATGTGATGGGGATGAGGAGAGTCAGGTACACGGAAAATTGACGTAAAATCTTTGTGGATATCGCGATGTGAGTATTCAGCATGCACCTTATGTTTATTTATCAATATTTGGTTATAGCATCTGTATTATTATATTTACACCACATTTTTTATTGATATATTTGCAACAAACCGTAAGTGATAATCACTGTCCAGAGGGATTCTTAAAATAATAGAATATGATCGCGTATCGATAAGTCAGAACTTTTTAGCTTTTAAAAATAATAGTGTGAAAATCTTCAATCAATTGATCAGTGATAAGATGCACACAAAAAATACTATAACAAAATACTATAACTCAGAAGTATAAGATACTCACGCACATGGACCAATCTTAGACCCACCCATCCCTTTGTGTTTGTGAAATTCACGGTATGCCTGGACGCAGTCTTTAGCACTAATCTTCATTGAATGTGCGCCCAAGAGTTTGCGAAAATATACGCTGAGAGCACTATGTCAAAGAACAATACTGGTCCCTGATCAGTGTTTAACATCCCAATCCACTGAAGCATCTTCTTGTTAGGTAAAACAATTGTCCAGTGTTAGGAGGAAATGTGCTGCAATAACCACTTATTGGCATGATGAATATACTTCCTACAATCACGCAAGATTCGCGAGATAAAGGTTGTCCCATTATTCAATGGATAGTGTTCCTTATACACTTCGAGTGTTGTACTCAAAGATGCTCTTCCCATGCGTTGTTTATGTGTATATGCTGTTTCTCTGTTCAAGAAGACATGATCGTATTGTTCTCGCTAATTTTCTTAATCTGCTACATGATTGACACTTTGTGACAATCATTGTTGCTATATATTGGATTTTGCACCTTTACCAACACGGAACGACACACATTTTAAGAATTGTTTCACCTATTGATTATAAAACACATCTTTCGAATGTACAAGTTCTCTTAATTGTGCAATATGAAAGCCGTGCATCTTCATCATCATCGAACCATCGCACTGATACGCCGTTACCTAATATACACACGCGCAGCTTGTTTCGCTAAATCTCCTCCAGATTTTCTTTAATTTCAATCTATATGTGCGCTGTATGTACTACATCTCCGTTCCTCTCGTTCCCTCAAATGAGACCTATATCAAAACCACCATACAACACTTCTCACACTGTGAAACAAGAAGACACATCATTGACATTAACGACCTAAAACACTCTGCATAGACAGCAGCCAACACCGCCCCCGTATAAAACTGATTTATATAACCTCTCTCTCTTGCATACCATCGCTAAATATGAGAACGGAGCGATTGCACACAGCATTGCTCGCATTTGTTGATATAAGACGAGAGTTGATAATAATTCTTAAGCTATCAAAATAGCTTTTGATTTCACAAGTTAGATATTTCCTGTCAAAGTCTAGCTCGTTGTTCACATCCATATCTTTCTCATATTACACGGTAGTGCTAGAACACCATCCGATCTGTTTTACTTTGATATATTAACTTTACTTTGGCATGGGTACTCGCAGACTACTCAGTGAAAGTGATGGACGTGTGTTTTGGACGCTCACGTTAGTTTATCACCTCGAATCAGTGTTCTTTTGAGACAGTTCCTAACCCTAGCATACCAAAATACAGACATAAAGAATTAATCAGTCAGAGAATCCAAAAGTTCTACAATGTTATACTAATATTTTATTTACTAGCTCATAATAATATGGTTTGATTTAATTGTTTTACCGAGTTATAGTTCTATACACAGGTGCGTAGTTTGTATTTGTGGTACTTGTTCCGTTGTCACTTCTTGAGGCACCAATATCTCAATGAATAATAAAGTTATGTCGCGCATTCTTGTTCTTATTTGTAATAAGCAACTTCTTTGTTAGTTTAGAGTGTAAAATAAACGACAAAGTCTACGTTTTACCATTCTCTTTTGCTTATCTATATGATATAATTTATCACTTGGACTGTGAGAGATATTCTATTGAGTATGGTTGGCCCACATAAATTTGACATTTACAAAACTGTCTCTTGCACATTACTTTCTGTTGTATATCATACTATAGATTTATTCCACATAATTAGCTGTTTCAAACATTTAGGACAGATGATACTTCATTGCCTTTATAGTTGAGCCACTCATTGTCGAGTATATTTTAACTTATTTGTCTTATTTCCTCATTGTTCGTGAGCTTTATCACTCGCGTGAAACTCTATACTTTAGTCAGTTCTACCACTCACCATCGAATTCATTATTATACAGTGTACATCAGCATCTCCTTTCACCATTTCATGAGCATGAGTAAATTAAATTTCTATCTATTAGCCCCTCTTCTGTCTTCCTGCCCCACTTTATATGTTGCATCTCCTAAGTCGTCCGACCTTTCCGTCCTCTGTGTTTACTTCAGTTCTATAGTATACTGTCAACTGAATTCATTAGAACATTGTTATTCTCTCACTGTTGTTCCCCGCGCGTAAGCACCATCCACTGACCGTTTGAGTGATCGTAATCCTCACACCCATTACATTTACTACGTATTATTTCTAATGAGACTTAACATTCTTATCAATTTCTCTCTTATCACACACCATTTTATAGTATCACACATCTTCCTCTTCTAATTTGATAAATTTAAACTCTGGTGATATCACACAAAAGATAATAAAAACTCCAAATGTTTCATCTGTAACAGGAAACGACGCAACCGAAAATAGACATCGGGAAAAGACACTTGCATTAGCATCACTGAGTTTAACTGATGGTGTACCCTGGAATATCTAGTGATTAAAAAAATCAAGAAAAAACATAACCTCTGTTAGCGGCAATATAGAGGGTCTTATAAATTTTTTAAAGTGGCGAAATAAATAATGTAAAATATTTGGTAAAATGTTAAGGCGGTTAAAAGGATAGATATAAAGTGTTGAAGATATTCTTACAAACACAATGTATATTATAATTAAATTTTTTTCAGAAATATAATTATTTTTTTTAAACTATTGGAATTTATCTAAGTAACAAACATTGAATATTTTGCACATCCGGTTGCTCTGTTATAATAATATTAGCAAAAAAGTTATTCTATTCCTGAGACCACTATCTATTGCAATACTTATTAAACAAGCGCCTGTAGATTTTAGTCATTTCACCATCACGTTGAAGTTCCACTCTGATTTACAGTTTTACATAATGAAATTTAGCGCATCCCCCTCCGTTCTGAATATTTGTCACTATGGAGTAGTGGATGCACTAGAGTCCAATCATAAATATACACAGACGCAGGTTACCGGTACACAAATCACCAAAAAATTACCGATACATCAGAATATTCAAACAAAACCAGTAGTATCATCATTCATTCTTAGATTGATTTACAGCACGAACTTTGATCATTTTTAACAAACTTATATATCGTTAACACATAAATCAGTCAGTCTCCTCTATTGTTTTCAATAGTTTCTGTTCTAATCACGAAACATATTCAGTTTTCTTTTGCGTCTTATGCGAGAGTCGCTCTTATCCATCGTTAAGTGTGGACTCTCTGTATAGTCTTCGTCGTTTGGGTGTAAAATTTGTTTCTGTAAAAGCATCATTACTTTTATGGTTGATCATCATTAGACATGCATCGTCAATTATCAACGCATGCTTAAAATATTGATTAGATTGTTGAGCTGTTAAAATGGCACAATTATCTGCATTCCGCTGTCATTTACGGGGATTAGTCTAATATGTTGGTTGGTTTTTCGCACCATTAAATATGAAAGTAACTGTAAGTACTAAAAGAGTAAACAGTAGGGCTGTGTATTAGGTGAAATTTAACTTTTCGTATTGTTACGAACATATTTATAGGTAAATAAACGAGGTCTTATCAATTAGCATTCGTAATTTTCACATATATGTCCATTTGATATATCCTGACGAAATCGAGAATAAAGGAACACCACACGAATCTGAACAGATGTGCTTCGTATTCGGATATTTTACATAAATTGACTCTAATGCAGACAGACTGATATACATTATTATGAAAGATACGTGATGACTTTGATTTTGCAATCGTCAACTTTCCTTTTACTATGTAGTAAATGTACACTATCGCCTGCTTATGGTGTGATATGTTATCAGTTTAATTCTATAGCAAGGGCATGCATCGCGTATGGTGATTATTTTTAAAGCACGAGCCAACTACTAACAACAAGTTGATGTTGCAGGGTTATAAACGAATTCTCATTTAATGTCATCATTTTCGTAAATTCGAGTCGTCTATAGTGACCCTTGTTTGCGATTACAAATTATCACCATAGATCATATGTTGAATGATGTCTTTCATACCCTTTGTTTAGAATCTGTCATTTTCGTACTAGATTACGACGGGTTACCCTGTTTACTTTGTTTCGACTACAGGCTCACCGGCGGTGTGATCGGTCAGCAGAGGATGCTTACTCCTCCATGGCCACCTGATCCGCTTTCGCTTTGTCGAAGGTCCGTGTTGCCGAACACTCTGTATTTGGTACTGTGTTTTTTGGAGTGTGGACTATGATTTACGTTTAATAACTTTGTATGCTTTGCCTTCTATAGTAGCAATTATATTTTAAAAAATAAATAATACTTTAGTTCAGTGTTTATTTCTTTTGAATGTACAATATTTATCTGAAAAGTCCTAAAACCCAGGAACTTCCCAGGTATTCGCTACAGACCTAAGTTTATTATATCCCCTCTTTTAACGAATCCCCCTCCTATTGACAAATTCTGGATCTTCCACCGAAATGGGGGGGGGGGGCGTACGAAATCGTAACTTGTGTTGGTGGTGTTCCGTGCATGTTATTACATTTAAATCTCTTATATATCTTTTTTTTTGATATATTTGTAACAAACCGATTGATCTGTCATGGTATTATTGATAGTACGTCGATTGCAGCTTGTTGTAAAATAAAGCTAACGAACAGTGATAAATAACAAATCTCATACAATACAAAAACAAGAGTTGGGCAAGCATGACACCTGAACACACCAGTGTTGGAATCAGGTGCCTAGGAGGAGCAAGCATCCCCTGTTGGCCGGGCACACCCGCCATGAGCCCATAGTCCTGATCAGGTAAACCGAGCAATCTGTAGTCAAAGCAGTGTATGGAAAAAGGCTCAACAATTGCTATGAAACATATCAGACAGTAATTGACTCAATGGTAGGCCATCGGTGTATCGTGTACCCCAGCAGTGTACAGTGTGCATTTTTAATCGTTGTCGATTTATCTACATGGAATATGATATGTTCACAACAAGCAACTTTGATTAGGACAATTTTTACATGTGCAGAATTTTTCTGAAGGAACAATAAAATCGGAATGGACAGTACTTAGGCTGTCTAGATGTTTATAATATAAAATGGCGATGTAACAAAGTATCAAACGTAATCATAGTCCCAAAAAACATATACAAAATCAAGTGTAGGGCAATACGGACCAAATGCGTACTACGCGAAAGTTTACAATCTCTGATACAACTTCACAAGATGACGATGTGAAAGTTTATAGAATAGCTTGTTTCCATCAGTTTAATTCTTTAATTCAGTAGTAAAAACATCGATCTGTTATAACTGCGAATTCGCTCTAGATAGACTTTGGAATACAATATTAAAATAATGTTTTTGAAGTCAAACACTGCACATATTTTGATATATATACTTATTATTGTACCCGTTAATTCTAAAGGTGTGTTTAAGGAATGTTCGGATTGCATTTATTGGCATGTTGCTAACTTGTGTATTACGTCATCGTTATTATTACCAATTTTATATTTTATTAAATTGATGGGATAAAATAATTGTGTTGGCATATCTTTAAATTTTATCTTTTTTTATCTTTTCCTAAAATGCCAGTCATGGCGATGACTCATTGCTTTTTGCAAATAAAATTCCTTTAATTTACATATTTGACTTATTTATTAGGTTATGTAGTAAATACTATTATAGTTCATAATAAAATCATTTCAAAGTGTAGTGAGCCACCTTGAATATTATTAATTTTAGCCATATTATGTTCTTCTGAACCTTTACTTGTGCATATAATAAAGTAGTCAGACCATTTCCGTCTCTGTGTTTACTTATTCAGATACAAGTACGTCATAATGTTATCAGGTGACCTACTGCTATTGGTCGTCATCAACAATTAAACATTTAAACTTTTTTTGATGACTATCATTCAACTTCTTTTCAAATTTAGTATAAAACATCTTCATATCTAATTTGAAAATAATTTAACCGGTAGATATCAACAAGTTAAACATGTTCAATTGTTAACGGACGACGCACGATAGACAACGGACGAAGACAAATTGCAATAGCACACCTGAGTTTACTGAGGTGACCGAATATCTGGTGATTAAATCAGAACTTTGTTCGGCAGGTCTTATATTTTAGTGGCCAATAATAATAATAAATATTTGTAAAAAGTGGGTTAAGTGAAAAAAGTAAAGATAATTTACACATTATAACTAATATTTATTAGTGATGTAACAACATAATTTTGACACAGGTGCTTGTTTCATAAATATTGCAAAGTATTTCGCATATTTTGCAATACTTATTAAACAAGCGCCTGTAGATTTTAGTCATTCACCATCACGTTGAAGTTCCACCTCTGATTACAGTTCATAATCGAAATTTAGCATCCCCCCTCCGTCATGAAGTATTTGTCACTTATGTGATGTTAGTGCAAGTCAACCATAAAAAACAGACGCACCGGTACACAAAATCACCAAAATTACCTCTCATCAGAAATCAAACCAAAAGTAGATCATATTCATTCCTTAGAATCTGATTTACCCGATTATGTCATTTTTAACAACTATATATCGTTAACACATAAACAGTCAGTCCCCTCTATTTTTCAAATAGTTCTGTTCTACACGAAACATATTCAATTTCTTTGCGTCTTATCCGAGTCGCCTTTACCATCTTAAGTGTGACTCATTCTGGTATTTCCTCGCTTGGGTGTAAAATTTGTTCTGTAGCATCATTCTTTTTATCAATTAGACATGCATCGTCAATTTCCAACGCATGCTTAAAATATTGATTAGAATTTGAGCTGTTAAAATGGCACATTAAAATGCATCCGCTGTCATTTACGGGGATTAGTCTAAATGTTGGTGGTTTCTTCGCCATTAAATATGAAAGTACTGTAAGTACTAAAAGAGTAAACAGTAGGGCTGTGTATTAGGTGAAATTTAACTTTTCGTATTGCTTACGAACCATATTTATTGGTAAATAAACGAGGTCTTATCAATTAGCATTCGTAATTTTCACAATTATATGTCCATTTGATATATCCTGACGAACTCGAAATAAAGGACACCACAGAATCTGACAGATGTGCTTCGTATTCGGATATTTTACATAAAATTGACTCTAATGCGCAACTGATAAACATTATGATAAAGTGATGACTTTGATTTTGCAATCGTCAACTTTCCTTTTCTATGTAGTAATGTACACTATCGCCTGCTTATGGTGTGTTATGTTATCAGTTGATTCTATACGCAAGGCATGCCATGCGTATGGTGATTTTTTAAAAGCGAGGCAACTACTAACCAACAAGTTGATGTTGCAGGGTTATAACGAATTCTATTATGTCATCATTTTCGTAAATTCTACGGTCGCTATAGTGACTTGTTTGCGATTACAAAATTATCACTAAGTATATGTTGACTGATGTCTTTCATACCCTTGTTAGATGTCATTTTCGTACTAGTTTGACGACGGGTAACTGTTTACTTTGTTTCGACTAAGGCATCACGGCGGTGTGCTCGGTCACAGAGGTGCTTACTCCTCCATGGCACCTGATCTGCTTTGCTTTTGTCGAGGTCCGTGTTGCGAACACTCGATATTTGTATGTGTTTTTTGGGACTATGATTACGTTTAATACTTTGTTGCTTTGCCATTCTATATTGCAATATTTTAAAAATAAAATATTAGCAGTGTATTCTTTTATGTCATTGATTGTGAGATTTATTTCTCATCGACATAATGAAAAAGAAGCTTTTCTGGATATAGTCAAACACAACATAGAATTGGTTGCTTTGCTTCGTTGCTCTATTGGAAGTAGAAAAACTATGACCTATGAACAATCATAGGGATATTTCAGCCATATTAAGCGTGATGTTTAATGTGAGGAATCTCAAACTGAAGGTAAATTCTTAGCCCGAGCATTATCGCCAATATACCAATATTGAACAAAAAACGTATCGCAATACATTTTTATTAAAATTGACTGCATCAAACTTTATGATATCTTTACACTTTACACAACGACTGCTCAAGATAAATCAAAATCTAGGCATTTTCAGATTATAGATCATTGCTTTTTACACAAAAATGACACCAGAAAATACGAATTTCTGGTCGTTGGGAAACAAGACACATATTTTGTTAGAAAAAGCTCTGATTGCCCACACAAGTACTCTGAAGTAGATATTAAAAGCATGCTTGGGTGTCTTATAGATAATATTTATATAGTCTTTAGAGATCAGGCCCTGGGATCCTGAAACATCTGAAGCTTATAGGGATATTGTCACTCATTTTGTGAGTTTTTAAATGAATCAAAATGAGTCCAAATGATTCATACAGGTGATTCTATGCATTTATCGCATTGTATCGGAATACCGGTATTATCGCAAAGCCTTAGAAAACAGGGGCTGATGGTATAAATCATATACGGTACCAAGTTTTATGCACCAGCTAATCTAATATTGGCATTCTTGCTGTGCACGTAAGATTGCCAAGCAATTATGAAGTGGGGGAGTATAACATGCAGTTCCTGACCTTATAGGGGCATGGACACGTTTTGAACTAAAAATATTCAAATTTTAGATTGGAAATTTTAATGTTTACAATGTTGACCAAGGATATTTCTAATGGTCAGGAAAAATTTGGACGTCATATGTTGACTTTCAAGTGAGATTACAGCACTTACAGTTCTCTTGTTATGTAAACAAGGCTCGAGCCATGCTTTTGTTTACATATATTGAATATGATACTAAAATTCCATTTAAAGCAGATTTTTTTCAAATGAGAAGTTCATTCTAATCACAATTAAACAGTGTCTAGTGTTTCTCACATTTCATATTGTTTTAAGGCATTGATATTTTCTATGAAGCAATCTTTCGAGCCTTGTTTACATAGCAAAGATTTGTGAACACTGCATCTTACTTGTAACTTAACAACTGACATTCAAATTTTTACTGACCACTAAAATAACTTGATTAAGCATTTTAAACATCAAAATTGGCAATCTAAAATTTGAACATTTTTAGTTTAAAAATGCGGTCCAGCCCTTTAAGTGAGTCATAATATAAAGGCAAAAAGAACGAACAGTGATCAATCTCGTAAGTCCCGAATAGAATTTCATAATTCCACTATGTACAGTGTCAAAACATGATGCACGCATCAAAAACTTTTACAGTTTAAAAAAGCATGCAAAGTCCTATCAGCTATACTGAAGCGTCAGTATAAACGGACCGAGGGAAATATGTTGGACTACATTCGCAAACACAATCTAAAGGCTTTCGATACACATTTTCAAAAGAAAAAAAGGAAGGCAACTAATTCGAATCCATCTATTTTCTATGAGCACTTTAAAGAACTCGTTTAGCAAGCACCTACACAATTAGACGAACATTTTGTTGATATTGACCAAACTGTACGTGATGAACTTGATCTTGAAATAAGTGAAAAAGAAATACGTGATGCAAATTAAAAGATCAAAACAAGAAAATTTCTCTGAATTCCAGCCCTCTATTGTTTGATCTTGATTGATGGATGTCTTGAAACCGTGGTAAGTGCTGATGTAACTAAATGAAACATCTCTTTCGGGAACTTGGTAGATATTTCATCCGGACAAATCGCCTTATTAGGGTTGAAGTCCAATAGGAGCTAAAGTACATCCTTTTCTGTGACTCTGATGCCCAGTGAAGTAAGGGTTTAATTGATGACTAGATCTGGAATGATGGACGCATCTTTTTCCAATAAAGAGGGATTATTTGATTTGTAGACCTCCATGTAGGTCTCCGGCTATTGGCGGAACAATGCCAGTTGCACTGTGTAATCTAAATAAAGGAGAAGAATTATTTGATGTTTGGATCCTCCTGTGCCATGTCTGATACATACGTATGTTAGGCACTCTTACAATTTTCCTGAGTTAATTTCTGGAGGCACCTGTGTATCTGTCCGTCCTTATCACTACCTGATATTTTACTCGAAAGTATCTATATCTTCCTGTTACACCATGGCTGGTTAAATCTACTCGAGGTCCACTTATTTGGGACATTGTGTGAACATCGATAAAGGATATCAAGGAAAATGGAACATTGGTTTAATTCTGCAGGTGTTATTCAAACAAGGAATTTCAGCATGCTGTCAAACGGTTGCCCTCAAGTTCCCCTTTTAACTTTGCCACCTGATGTTTTCTTGCCACAATCATTTGACTGGAAAAAGATTCAACATAAATATACTGTTATAATTCTTTGTGTCCGAACAAATTTTTTTTAAAGCCTTTGAGTGTGTCAAGAGGTATGGCAAGTACCAAAGTTCACATAGGAGACGTTCAATTAACTAACGAGAGGTTTTCCTGAGTCTAAATACTAAAAGCTTTGGTAGTTTCAGATAAAGAGAAAATGTGTTGTCTTTCCCCGATCTCATTTGAACGTTTTAATCTTCGAACAGCTCTAACTGTGTTTTACAGGTTGCTGTACAATAAATGTAGCACAGAACCAAGAACTCTTTATGCAGAAATAAATGTCTGTCTAGAATTGACGTTCATGGTGATGATGTCATTGTAAAGAACTAGCCCTATCTGTGATAGATGCTTATATCACTAAATCAGACATGGGGTACTTCCAAATGGACATACCAGGTTTGTAACCAATGCGCCATTTTCCAGTGAACATACAAGAACTGCCTGGATTTAAAAAAAGAGCCCCATTTTACAAACCCTGAATCCCTATTTCGAAGATGTAATACCGAAAGAAGCTCACGTACACTTTCACGTTCCAGAATTATACAGCAAATTACCGAGTATTGCCTATTACAATGAACATTGCAAACGGAAATACAGAGATGTGAACATTCCTAACAGAGAGAGAATGATCTCAGTAATGAAGTACTTGATGTGTGTTTTAAAGGGACATTAATACATTCTGGGCTGAATTTTATATCTATGATTTCAATGTTTGAAAAGCTTAACCAATTTATTTCTAAAGGTCAGCAAAAGTTTGAATGTCAGTTGTTGAGTTACAAGTAAGATACAGCGGTCACAATTCTTCATTATGTAAACAAGGCTCGTGCCCAGTGTTTATTTAACTAGAGATTGCCTCAGAGAAAATACTACGTTTAAAACTAAATGAGATGTAAGAAACATTAAAAAGTGTTTAATTGTGTTCAGAATGAACTTGTAATTTGAAAAAAAAACTACCGTAAAAGGAATATTTATCAACGTATACAATATACGTAAACACAAACATGGCATGAGCTTTGTTTACATAATAAAGAATTGGAAGTGCTGTATCCCACTTGTAACTCAACAAATGACGTTCAAATTTTGTTCATTATTAGAAACACCTTAAATGGACATTTTAAACATTAAAAAAGGAAATCTACATATTTGTTTAGTTTAAAACATGGCTAGGCCTCTTTAAAAGGACACAGTGATAGATCAAATTACGTCCTAGAGATTCTAAGTTTTCTCTGTCAGTACTCTGTGAGCAGACTGACTCCAAGTCTTTTTTCTGGACGTTTTGTAAAAACGAAAGGGAATTTTAACGATCTATTCCAGCTGACCTGGCAATGGAGCACCAAATGTCATTTGAAGTACGTGCAATCAAACAAGAGTGAGACAATTCTCTGTAAACGCACCAGAGTTTTTTCTGGAATGGACAAAGTAGCAGGAGTCTTTGATAGTACTAAATCATCTTATGATGAGGAAATTTGGGTCATTAATGACTTGAGAAAGCTCTATCCATTTCAAAAACAGGAAAGTCGTACTTTTTCATCATACCCAAAACTTTTATAGAGTCCTCTTAATCATATGAAGGAGCATGATATAAAAATTGAAAAGAGAGCATCAATAAAACATACTCTATGAAATTGGACAGTAACCATAAATCAATTACAATTTCATAGATTAGGTATTTGATGAACCTGAAAATGTCAGTTTCCTTACACTCAGTCTATGTGGTTGTATATCAAGCTAACACACAAACAGTTTTTGGGACCCATAGTTTATTCACAACATTAAATTAATATAGGCACCTAATCCCACCCCTGGTGTGTCTAGGGGTCCGTGATTGCTTTTGTATTATATTTAGCACTTACGATATTGATCACTGTTCGTTATCTTAGCCTTTACATACAGCTATATTTTGTTTATTTCAATTTACTTGTAAAAGAACTCCAATTTCGCATGTCATTTTTAGTTATTTGTCATTTAGCAAATATGTTCGTGTGATAGAGGATAATGCAACCTAGGGATAATTTATGGTTAGTAGTTATCCTCGCTTTAAAAAGTCTTCATACTCATGACATGATCTTGCGTAGCGAATCAACTGAGAGGCATACACACCATAAGCAGGTGATAGTGGTATATTACTACATAGAAAAGGAAAGTTGACGTTTGCAAAGTCAAAGTCATCACGTTTATCATATACTGTAGTTGTCAGTCTGCCATTAGAGTCAATCTTAAAAGTAGAAATATCCAATATGAAAGAAAGATCTGTGATCAGATTCTGTGGTATAAAATAATATACGGTACCAATTTTGATGCACAGATGCGCATTCGACAAACTATGTCTCTTCAGTGATGCTCAAACCGAAAATGTGGAAAATCAGAAAGATAAATGAAAGTATAAACTTTTAATAAAGTGAACATGTAGTGCCAAAGACTGGAGCCAAATACTTCGAAGGATCAGAGCTATGCCTGAGGGAGATAATCCTTAATTTTGGCATAAATTTCTAAGTTTTACTATTGCAATTAAATATAACAGCTTTACCTCCGGATATAATGAAATTCTGGGACCACCACTTTTTCTTTCAATATAGACCGAATTTCAATTATAATGCGAAACTTAGTATACATGTTTGACCGCATAGGAAGCTGATCATAATTTAGTGTCCATATTACAACGTTTTTTCTTTTTTTTGAGGAGTAGCTAGTCCTTCTGAATTGATAACGTACATCTCCAAGTTGTAAATGTTGTTATTTTACTCTTGCATGCAGTGAAAACTAATCAGGTGAGAAAGGAATCAAGACCCCTCCTTGTGCCCGCTTGTGTAATTGGTGTTACCAACCGTGACGATAGCTCGGCTGAGGGACTTCAATATAACCGTTATAAAAACAACACATTATCACCTCAGCGGACCGAGGATTGGTTTCAATATAAGCGATATTTCAATATATGCGATTTCAATTTAACCGAATTTTATTTGCAAAGAAAATGAGAGACTGATGTTGGGGATTTACTTTTATTTCAATATAAACGATATTTCAAATTAAGCGATTTCAATATAATTGGAGTAAGCTGTATATCCGTAATTCAAGCTTTCGAGTTCGTTAGGATATATCGAATGGACATTATGAAAATTATGATTCTTAATTGATAAGACATCATCTATATACCTATATGTAAGGTTGAAGGGCACGGCAAGTTTTTTGTTTTAATTTTTATCCTTTAATAGTTTTTGAGCAAAATCTGCTTCGTATGAATATAAAAATAAATCTGCCAATAAGGGGTCAAAATTAGTGCCCATAGGAATACCAACAGATTGCTAGAAAACATGGTCCCAATATACAAGTAATAAAATGGGTGACACAATTAATAGCGCATGTAAATGCACCGAATATCAAAGTGCATTCATTAAAGTTATGAAATATATATCACTGAAGAGACATAATTTGTCGA
>CAJDSM010019041.1:61-29039 GCA_903981925.1 Ostrea lurida
GGCTGAGTCAAATTATGATATTGCTAGACTTAATTGGACCGAATGAAAATGATGGTGAAAACATGCAACCCAAAAAAATTTTATATGTTGTTGGCGATGTTTAAAATACCAATGATAAATGTGTGTGTAACAGATTATTATAAAGATGTTGTCGTTTGTGAGATACGATTTTTAATTTGGGCGGAATAATTATATATTTGTTGTATCTGAAAAATCGGTGCAGATTATTATTATTGCTGGGCATAATAATAATGTGCGGGCAAATAGGATTTTTGGTCATAAAGATTATTATTTTAGCATTTTAACATAGTGAAAAATAAGTAAAATATGATGTGGAATACGCTATCGGAACAAAATTTCCTGAGTATATAGAAGCTGGATAGACTGTCACATTTTGCTTTTTGTATTATCATATAACAATTAACGACATTGGTGAGTAACGAAAATTTCAAGTGTTGATCATTTTCTAATAGTTGATGGTTAGATTCGTAAATATGGCTCACAAAGGCAGGATTCTAGTTTAAGTTATCTAGGGTACTTACTAGTCCTATTCTTAAGCTTGCATAGTGGTGTGAATATTATACTGCAATTTCATCAAATCTCGACCATTGCTCAGCAAGTAGTCACAAAGTTACGATAGAAAAACTTCAAAGCGTATTGGCCCTGTACTCAAGTCCCAATAGTAAGAAACGGTACTCTTATCATTGACTGAATCCTTGCTTCTAAATATTTCGTTTGAAATTGACAGCTTTGGGACCATCTACAATGGAATTGGTTGCCAAAACTATAGCTTAACGATTCTGGGTCAACCGTACATTACGTTACAGTGAGTTACCAAATATGGAACGCCGTGTCACTGAAGCACTGTCGCCCAAAATATTGGGTGTTTATTGACTGTGTAGTAACTTAGTCCGTTTTCCCTCTACCTCAGTAGTTGCTAAAATCCCCAAATGTTCCTGTTCAGGGGGTTTATGTCCCAAGGAGTGGGCCGGAATATGACCGTATGGTGAATTTATAACGACATCTCTGAATCCTTAAAATAATGAATGTCAAAACGAGGCATATACGATGATTTACCTACTTAATTTTTTAGTCTTCTTCCACCCACTACTTAATTTAAACATAAATCCAAAATGCTATTTATTACAATTGTTTGATAGTTAGTCACAAAATAAAGCTAAATGTGTGAGCAGAGAAGAAATCTTAACGAATAATATGCAGATTGCATAATCTCATAAACACCTGTCTTGTAAACATAAAAACAAAAACTGTGAGATGTGCAAACTGCACGGCAAGATCTAATTTCCAAAGTTAAAAATAATTGTAAAATAAGAATAGCAGTGAACGCAACCCGGATAAAATAAATATAAGAATTAGACATAAACTTTTGAAAGAAATGTTCACAATGAGTATTAAACTACTACGACATAATAAAATGACTCACAAGAAAGTGAGAAATAATAAGTCAAGCGAAAAACACGATTGTATGTAAATGACCAGAAAATATTGTGAGATAAAAGTCCAGAGTTGTTGCATAATCGATTATAATGCCTCAGAATAAAAAACAAAAACCATATAAAAAAACACAGAAGTAAAAAAACCAAAATAAAAAAAAATCCAAAAGAAACAAAAAAATGAGAGAGCGCGCGCGAGAATTGATCAATTTATGAATATTATCTATAAACAATATAATGTAAAAATATCTCCTACTGATTTTGTTTTATTGGATGATGAACGGTTGCAATCATTGCCATTATACTGATCAACTTATAATATAAATGCTTTATTGGATGTTAAGATCGCAATTTTCTTGCAGTGTTACACACCACAAAAAATGCACAAAGTTACCTAGAAATAAATCAGTAAAGAATAAGTTCTTGCGATCCTTTCTTTAAAATAAGATAGTCATATTAGGTCTAAAAGAACCAACAAACACTCGTCGTCTAACACTACCAGTGGGAACCCAACTTGATTCTCTTATTCCTAATAAATGAAAAGGTCGTTAACCATAAGCCACATTTCCACCGTCAAGTCAAAAAAAATCATCAAGATACTTAGTGCTTGACACCCCAAAAAATATCGAAAGTTGACATTATAAATACGTAAAACAAAACTAACCTAAAAAAGATGCGAACCTCTTTTAAGAAAAGGAGAACAATTGCCCCGGGAAAAGACATTCGCCACGATTTAAAAAACAATTTGCCAAAGAAGATACTATAAGCATTAATTTGATTAAATGCAAGGAATAAAACGCCCTAATCCATATACCTTAATGTGTATAGGTACCGTCACACAAAAACTAAATATTCTGCGACATACAAATATTTTCGTACAAGTGGCCTTATAACGAGTTCCAACATTCATCAGTGTTTTGTATACAGAAGGATATCCTATTCACACCGAATAATAAGAGAACAAGCGAAAAATATGCAAGCGTGTGTGAATGAAAACCTTAATCAACAGGATTACTATTTAAGGTATTCAAGTCCTTTACTTATCGAGGAAGTATATAAATTAGTCTAGATGAGAGGATTATAATAAACCGAACCTAACATTATTCTACTGTATGAAAAACCTCCGTGTGTTTCCCAATAATCATACCCCGCATGCTACCCTGACCGCACACACAGGATATAAGTCCCACGCGCTCAGAGGATGTTCCAGAGAAATCCTCACAATTAAAAGCATAAAATGCACTATTCATACTGGTCGACCCAGTTTAACCCGACTCGTCATTAAACTTATGAAGAGCATTATATATTTAAAAAAATATAGTACCCAGCAATTGTTAACAAGGACCTAAATATCATGAGGAAAGTGAATAGAATAAAATTAAAATAGACCCAAAGTCCAATCAAACTGATATAAAATACTATTGTGCCAGAATTAGGAAGACAGATTAACGGGCGTGAGTTTGTAGAAATTCTAATGGACCAAGTAATACTAAAGGTGCTCCCGACGAAGTTTGCTAACAACTATAAACCAGATGTCCTCGTGAGTTCATTGCCGCAGGTTTAAATATATGAGAGCGTCTAAAAACTTGCAATGATAGCGTTTCTGAACACCAACGGGCGAATCTATAGACACGTTCTTCGCCCACCATAACGGGCGCAATCATGTTTCAATTAATCAATCCCACACACCTAGTAATGTACATGATCTTAAAACGTTATAGTTTGGAGCCACCATGTCCACAGCCACGGTCTTCTAAAGTAACGCACATACATTGCATAAGTGAAGAGAGTATTAATCTGTGGAAGCAAACTTCTATATACTCCGTTCGACTCTTGGTCTCAGCGGAGTTGTTGAATCGAATAATAAATTCAAATCTCGAGGTACAGTACAAATACATCCTTAACCCTTATATTGAGAAACAAACGAAGTAAGAATAAGTTTTTTACAATAATAACTTCTCCCAATAAAACGGATAATAAGGGATAGAAATTTGTGTTGTATGAGAACTTTACTTATTGCTAATTACATATTGTCCAGCCAAGGATCTAATACTGAGCAAACGGTTATTGTACTTATTGATTATTAATGATTATGTTGTACCAGTCACTGCTGGTTTGATTGATTGCCACAGGTTTAAATGAATTTTTGAGAGAAGAATATAATTCAATTTCTCAAACCAAAAATCCAGCATCAAAAGGGCATCGATTAACACAATTACCTGTATGGATTTGGATCATGATGATTGTAGTGATCCTTTAAAAATTCAATTATGACAAGTACGTTGCCAGGATTAAATTTCAAAAATTGAAAACATGGTCTTTGTTTTGATGGCAAACTTGAAAAATTGAAATGAAGTTAGTACTTAACTCGAAAAATAAGATCACTTTCTTATTACTTTTCACCACTTTTCACTGATGCAAGATCAAAGGCTTCCGAAACGAGTGACTCTTAGCAGACGTAATTATGATCTTTTGTTTTGAAGTGTGCTTATTGTACCAACCAATCAGCCCCCTTTTTGCAATAATATTTCACGATTTTAAAGACTTTTAAATTATGCGGAAACTTTGCTTGGCTTCATAGCAGAAAACGAGATATGTTGTTTCAGTATAATCGAAAATAGTCAGTTATAGAATTAAGTAAAATAAGTCTGTCACCTCCTATTAATTACCAATTGTCGACCTAATATAATTTTTCCCTTATGACGGCCAAATTATTACAAACAGTGGTATGTTACTTTGGAGAAAACTCAATTATGAGTCCAGCACCAGGCCGATGCAATTAATTAATTTTAGTATCTTATCCTATAATACCGATAAACCTATCCACGAAGCCTGGAATAGCTTCTTTTACTAATTGACTCACTTTACCGTTCTAGGTTAAAAAAACATATCTTGGTGGTACGTATGATAATAACCATCTTCTTTGATTTTCACGCACATGATATTGATCTAAGGCTTGGGGTAAACTGTTTACCCACAAAATTACGAATGGTTCCCGACTAGGAAGAAATAGTATGAAATCGTAATCCTCATTGGATAGCGCGCTGTTTTGTGTCTCCACCGAAGAGAGGCAAAATTAATACAGTGGGAAACTCTCATGATAAAAAAGACCCTAAGAATTTGTTTTACTTGTCTGTATGAGGCACATATGTTTTATTTTCAGTGATTGACGAGAAGATAAATACAAATATCTTTTATATGAGCCCAAAAGAACTTCTTCCAAATTTTTTATTGTATAACAGAAACTCTTATCTTTGCAGTGTGTATCAGTCTTGGATCAATTTTGTAACGGGATCATTAATACGTGACCATCGTATTTGAGCACCGAAGTCGCAATTGTATGTGCTCTTGAAATCCGCTAAATTATCCTGTCGAACTATAAATTGTAGTCGGTGGAACAGGATTATCTCTGGAAAGTGCTTCTCTTAAGAGCAAGCTCGCTGAACCTTAAACTTATAGTAAGACGTTTGATGCTTGAGGCAGAAGCCAAATAACAAACTACCCTCGTATCAAATCATCTAAGTGATTGTGTCACATAATTCACACACACTAAGTAATGTTAGTGCTTAAGAAGAATTATTTCGAGATCTTCGTAGGAACCTTCAAATAAACGAAAACCTTAATAACAACAAATGTTACAGATGTTCCGAAACTACCACCCACGAAAAAAAGAAGGTTTCGTCAACAGGTCAAAGGATGAATGGAAACTTGTTGGACGAAGAAACACTGGTGTAATATGACATGAGAAGAACTAATTTTAATTATGTTCAATTAGGCACACGATGTTGATTTATTTCTTGCTCCCAACATGCCGCTTCCTATAACACAGAGGCGATTAGATTTGACAGTGCTTTAGAAAATGTAAATAGACAAATATTCAAGATCTGAATACGCCCTGTTAATGTGGAAAACTTTAGACCACAAACAAGTTAAGAATGATTAAATGTGATTCGAACGGGTAACATTCAGTTTGCTGAGCTGACGTAGTAGGTCAAGCGAAAAAATGTATAACTATAAGAAAAGATAGCTTAAATTAGTAAAATCATTGGGCTATATGAGGACCGCACAGAATAGGCGAGAACGTGAAAACAATAGTTGCGGAGCATTATAACTTTTGCTTTTGTGAATGTGGAGATTAGCCTACTCCCTGAGAGTCAGAGCGATTTAGAACTTTGGAAAAGCTTTTGTATTGAAAAATAGCAATGTGTATATTGCACTTACTCCGTCAAATGAAAAATAAATTGAAAAACCAAATGTAAATTCAGGAATTGAAGACTGGATTTTTCGAAAAAAAGTAATTCTAGTACAATATATACAAAATTGCCTCAACAAGATATCCAAGTAAAGAGCAGACGTGGAAGAATTTATGTATAGTTTTTAAGTTCGACTGGGATATATTGATTTAACATAGAAGTGAAATGGAGATGATCAAGTGATAAAATTGTCGTCCAATAAATATAGCCCAAAATTGATGCCTGTGCAGACAAATTTACCTTAACTGAGTGTGCGAACAGAGACAAACCGAGAGCTTACGAAAAGATGTCGTCACAAACTCCAAAACTCAATTAAGCCAGAGATGAAGTCGATGTTGCCTCCGAGGTTAAATACTAGCCAAAGAGAATTATCGAATTTAAATAAATGCCTTAATTTCCCCACTTTGGGTCGCCACTTTACATGTAGAAACCAATTTTAATTACCGCACTCACAGGTCCACGTTAAGGCTTAAAAAAAAAAGTATAATAATCACATTATATTTGATGAAAGTTATGGAATTTTTTATTTTCAAAATAGAATAAAGAGTTATTCGAGAACAGAAAACTTTAAATCATCTGAAAATTCTGTTGATGCTTTCATCGCCTGTTATGTCCCTGGATGATTAAATTCACACTTTACCAACCACCGTACATCTGTCTATGGACGAACAATATTTAGATACCATTAGATTCACTTAGAAAAATTATATAACGCATTGATATAGCGAATATAGCAACATGCCAGTGTCAGCTACAAGATTCACTTGGTATTAAAGCTAGAATAACAAATACATCTCTGGCATAACCTATGTTAGCACTCCCTCCGTTCTGCTCCAGTGTGTGTTATCAATTAAAACTCATACACATAATATCTACACCAAGAATTCTACTCTCGTGAGTCCGAAGAGTTATGTGACAAAAAGGTCTCTAAACATATACGTTCCTAGTAAGATTAGAGCGAAACTGTAGGCACTGAGCACAGTGTTCGAATGCTATTCAGCGTGCTAAATTAACTATGGGGCATCCTAACGAGCTTGCATAAGATATTTTGGAAATAAATTGAGCAAAGAGACCGAACTAGAAAGTATGTTATCTTAATAATGTTGCATAGATAGTAATCACGTAATTAGGGATTTAAGATTTGTTTTTAAAGGAATCTTATACTGCGCTCAGAGCATAATACACCAGATTTTCACCAACCATTTCTCCAATTCAATTGAAAACATTTCAAAATTCGTAAGAATAACAATCGATATACCGATAGAAACTTGAGTGGTCTCTACCCATTCAATAATTGTACAATAATATGCAGTAACCATAAGTAAGATAAAAACGATATGTGGTCTCTGAAAAAAAGAAAAAACGACCATTCGAATTAAAAGTTGAGCAACCAATGATGAAACAACAGTGACCAGATAAAATGAAAAATTGAATTGAACATCCAGGTCGACCACCCAGGTCTTTATCAGACACATACAAATTAGATCGTTGTGAAATGAATCGCAACCCTTTTGGAGCCATAAAAGGTAAGGCTCTAGCGAATACAAACGGTAGTGTATTGCAAACTTAGCCTTGTATTTGTCCAACTCAACAAGAACTTTTGACCTCTCAGTATTGTTTTGCCATACCAAAATGGCTTGTTTGATAAATCTGTCTTCCGTGTAAACGAAATTACGCCCGTTTGCTATGCCCCGGTTTAAGAGTCGACTATGGGATTGAAATTTTTCATGTTCCGAATTGCCACCAAACTACTCTATAGAGAATCATCAAAGTCCAAAATGAAGAATATATACCTAAGTGATTCCCGTTCTGCCCTACCTTAGATTGTTTCCGTTATTCTTTATAATCCTTCGAAAGCGTCAGGCGGTCCGAGCTTCCCAATATTGCATAAAGTAATCCTGAGTGAAATATGTTTGGCGGACATGGACCTTATATTTGCATTCTATATGAGATATCAGTCGTTACATCGCAACTTCTCTTGTTTGCCGTGAGAAGAGACTTGAGTTACCTCGAATAGGAACTCAACATCATCCAACCAATTTCCCCCACAGCCTTCCACAAACCTATACCACATTTTCGCCACTAACATAATCTCACAACTATATTTCACCAGTCTACTAATATTGGCATGATCTTATACAGGGGATGTATTGTGGATGCATTTTCAGATTTCATCCAGACATCCACTCTATTTGCCGAAGAATGGAATTATTAAAACTATATTGACAGCTTTAAAAGTTTAAAGCGCGGGTATCCACTGAATGAACAATGCTTACAGATCTTGGTTATCTTACTAATGTGTGATCTTTACTAATGTATCTTACTTAATGTTGGTCTCACTAATTGTCTTCACTAATTGTTGTCTTCACTTAATGTTGAACTTCACTAGTTGACTTCACTTATGTTGATCTTCACTAATGTTGATCTTCACTAAAGTTGGTCTTCACTAATGTTGATCTTCACTGATGTGGTCTTCACTAATGTTGATATTCACTAATGTTGATTTCCACTAATGTGGTCTTCACTAATGTTGATCTTCACTAATATTGATCTTCACTAATGTATGTTGGACACACCACTTCCGTTGCAGCTTCAGATATTGTAACTCGTAATCCTAAGCCTGTTTATCACGTCTCCCCCTTTTCTAAATGCATGCAATGAACACAAGTCTAATAACATAATTTTCTTTTCTTTCTTTGAGAGAGAGAGAGAGAGAGAGAGAGAGAGAGAGAGAGAGAGAGAGTTCGACTGCGGCCTCTGCTGACTACTTGCATGATTCTTATTGACTATTATAGAAGTACATGGATACTGTATCATTATTACGCTACGCTCCAACAGTTTACATCAAATAAACATACAATTGCCAAATTATGCAAGGAGTGGCAAAACTCCTCCACCTCTTACAACGAAGATGTGGTACTAAAACCATGTTATCACCTATTGAATTAACCTTAAAGCACATCAACACTGGATACCATTTTACACAACGTATTCGATTAGCATACAAAGAAACTAATAAAACTATTTCGCAAGTTTTTCTATTCCTATAGTGCTTCTTGAGAATACTTTACGCACTTGACTGTAACTAGATACCGGTATTTTATAGCACGTTGGTGTAGATTTGGTGACGTAATGGAGAGAAATCTTGACACTATTCTTTCACAACGTTTTACGTAAGCAGAATTCAATATCCTTTCTGTCTTCAATGCCCGCTTTATAATACAGGTTCCTAATTTCCCGTCTTGTATTACAAAGTTCATGAAATGTAATATGAAACGTTATATACAAATTATAAAAGCTCTATCATTAACAATTCGAGAGATATTTAAAATCGGCATTTTGCGAATTCTATAATAACGACCTAGTTTACCACTACAACCTGCCATTAGGTTAAATGCTGTCTGATGTGTTTCATAGCAATTGGTAAGCCGCTCTTTATGTACTGATTTTCACTATGGATTACTCCGTTTATTTAATCAAGACAATGGGCTCACGGCGGGTGTGACTGTTCGACAGGGGATGCTTACTCCATCAAGGCATCTGATTCCACCTCTGGTGTATCCAAGAGTCCGTCTTTGCCCAACTTTTGTTTTGTATTCTGTTTGAGACTTACGATATTGATCACTGTTCGGTATCTTCGCCTTTTCATTGCCTCGTATAACGTTTCATAAAAGTCTATAGGTCAAAGTTACAAGGTAACAAAATTTGGTACCAACAGAAACACGTTTTCATGAAATGTGAAAGATATATCACTCACCACTCAAATCCTCTGGTAAGCAAGCTTAAAGTTTTGAAATTTAGGTCAAACTCCAAGTTCACAAGGTGAAATGAAATTGGATACTTCAGGAGATTTTGCCTAAGTTAGGTAAAAGTAGATCAAAGTCCAAGGCCATAATGCAATAATATATTGATACCAAACGAAAGGTCCTATCAGAAAGAATACACAAATCTATTACCCACCATTCAACAAAAAAAAATGAGCAAGATAAATTAAATTATTTCAGACAGACAGGAAAAAACCCAATACGCCCCGATTTTAGTTGCAAAGGCATAAAAAGTTGAATCCACAAAACGTAGGAATTTTACATTTAGATATGATTAAGAGTGGCTTTGCTACACTTGAAAAGAATTAACTTTGATTAATTTCTTGTATATTCCCTTATAAAACTCTAATATCCTATTGTGAACCCACCCTTCCCCAATTTCCCCCTATATATCCCCAGGTAAAATCATGCCCCCTATTACTACGACCCCATCATATGCTCGGGTACCATGATTTGAACATTCTATATTAGGAAACTTTCATGTAAATTTCAGCTCTCATTTAAAAATGGCCAAATCTGACTTTCTTCTTCTTCTTTTTTTGTTTGTTTGTTTTTTTTTTTTTTGCATTTTCTTGATTATCTCCCATTTGAAGTGACCACGACCCTTCAATTGAGTATACTTGATTTTCCTTTACCCAAGAATGATTTGTACCAAGTTTGATTGAAATTGGCCAAGTTGTTCTTTTACACGTGGAAGATGACATTGTAAAAAGTTAACGACGACGACAGCCTTTGGCTTGTGTGCGCTGATAACTTGCCATTTTACCTGTGTATTCAGTTGCTCGTGCCAGTCAACTCACCTTCATGCAGTGGGACGGTATTCGTGGTCCAGATGAAAGTTTAGTTCTGTCTGGGTCATAGATCACTAGGTTTTAGGTCCACGTGACCTATGGAGGGTATAAGAGCGCGACGACATGCGTGGGCATTCGCTACTTGACATATTTGGACATTTTACCTAATATGGCAGGTAAGTGTATTTATATATACATGTGTGTATATATATTTTAAATTGTAACGTACACTTCCTATGGTAATTGTTTTTTTTTTGTTTTTTTTTTACATGTATCAACGTGGTATTATAATAATATATAGAAAAAAATTTCAAAAGTGATTTTGGGTTGCATATAAAATGAATAATTAATTTTATTAGTTCAATCTACCCGCGCAACTGACAAAGAAGCTTTTGTTGGTGACTATGCACACTGCATGTTCCATGCAGAAATTGAATATTTACATTCTTATTTCACGTGGTCAATCCGTGTCTTTGCAGATTTAAATTGTTGTTACGCTCCAGTTTAGTTCTTAACAAAAACAGGTTAACTTTGTATGTAAATAATGGTGTGCGGATAATCAAAATTCAGTGAGTATAGCCTCCTAAATTTAATTGATTAGCTGAATAAATGACCTGGTGTTAAAAACTGGGTGAGGGAACGTAAGGGCAAATTATCCTAAATTACAGATCGATATCGGAACCAGAATCACATTTGCTGAATGTGCAGATTGAAATGAATGTACAATTTTCTGTTGTTTGCATTTTCAGCGAAACACGAATGGGCTATACTAATATTGTAACATATCATAAGAGAATCTGCAAACACTGCTAAAATTAAGAAGTCTACATGGCATTTCATTATCAATATTATGTAACATACCGTCTTTTCACTGGGTAATTTGATAGTGCTACTTTTGTATATACAAACATAAAACATGAGGAATACTGAACGTATGAGTAATTAAAAAAAGAAAAGAAATCTGCAGTTTTTAAAGTCATTGCTAACAAAGCCTTAAATGTTATCAATTTAATATTGATCAAGTGGGTCCAAGTTTGGATGGAGTTGACATGTTACGTTTCACTGAGCGTGCAGTGGTGATACATTATACGCAATATTATAAACATGCATAATGGTACCCAAGGAATGTACACAGCGCAATTTCATTAAAGCCAAACGAGTACTCATAATGCGCAAAATAAAAAAAAATGCGTTATGTTTTGAGTTGTTTACAAAAATAGAAGACTTTACAGTTACAGACGGAGAGAAAACGGACGAAAAGTCCGGGAAGTCTGGGATGGCTTCGGAGCTGGATCGACATGTGGGGCTGGTGTCCGGGATTTTCCTCATTATGGGAACCATGATAGGTAAGAAATTTTAAATTAGCTATTGATTTCTATTATTTAATTAGTATCGAATTTCATTAATAGTGGACTTACATGTAATAATTATCTTAAATCAACCTCACCCAGGAAATCTTAATTGTACGAATCTTGCTAATGATGTAAAGAATACGATACACAACATGTACCTTTATAATCGATATACGATATCATTATTTTTTCTGCAATCGAATAAAACGAAGAAAGACATAACGCGGTAGTTGACCCACTAAGCTGATATACAAGTACATAATGTATCCCATAAAAGGCGAGATTAAAGAGAGGCGCTAAATTTCGTTTGATCTCCCGACATGAAGGTGTCTACACCCAGATACTTGTCCCTCATCAAATTAGGTTGTTCACCTGGTTGTCCTTGGACGCTGAAGGAAAATTTGTCATCTGAGAAATTAATTGTCAACTCCTATCATTCAGGTTGTGGTACATTCGATATAATATCGAAAGTTGTAAATGTATCAACTCATTTGCTGAAGTTTTCAATTAGAAATGTGCATTGACGTCTATCACGTACACCTATATTAAAAGACAACTAATCAGGAAGTAACACAGGTGTTGATATTTCTGTTCTGTGTTACTCTTTTTATGATTCCATCGATGTTTTGATCATTTCATCAAAAGTCCTAAAGGGTCATTTTTCAAAGGTGTATAACATGTTTGTAATCCACATATTACTTTCTGCTTTAGGTAGCTTATTGTCATGTGGATCGGCGTATACTTAGCCATATTCTTGTTTTCGTGTTTACTACTTTTTATTCTTTAATGTAAAAACAACTTGTGCCTTGGAAAAGAGAGATTGCGTCAGCTGGGGTTTCAAATCCTGTTCATGTAATGTTAATTGCAATGAATGAGATATTTCTTAATACGAAAAAAAAAGGGGGGGGGGTATTAGAAGTATACCATGTATCTTTATTAACTACGAAACGAAAATCAAACATTATGCGCGGATAGAAAAAATCGTAATCTGAAACATGCTGAACAGGGATGAAAATGGCGTAATATTACAAGTTAATACTGTAATGATAAGTTAAGCAAACTAAAGACCTTGGACCTTGTACTCGCGATATGACAGATTCCTTTTTGTATTTTAAATCCTTTTTGCGTTATTACAAATGTACGTGTACATCATTGTCCTGCATTATAATAACGCCTTTTGAATCCGCATCATTACTCCCGTGTTTCGCATTAACAAGACACTCATCGTTAATTACTTCTCTGAAGTTATTCTGGTAGGTTTTAACAAAAGGGGTGTATTACATATGTACAGAAAGCACCCGGGTTTTTACTGTCAAGCAGCCATTCAACAGCGGCGTTTTACAACTTATTCCGACGTACGAAATAAATGTCCAACACGCTGACGCTGAATTTGAAAATTTTAAGGACGCATATATAACGTACTCTGACGCGCTGAACGAATATATAGCCTATGTTTAGCGTATGAGTAACTTATCCCCAACGTAAACATAAATTATACAAGATTTTGCTGCAAAGTATAAAATCGGCCGCTAAAAATTTTGAAAATTCTCAGCTATTTCCAAAGACGACCAAATGCTCAAGATTGTCCCCGATAGTTATGCCACGCCCCTCTACATTGAAATTCTAAATCCGCCAATGCTTAAGGCATATTGCAGAGGAAAAGCTTGATTGATTTCTAAAATGTTAAAGCACCATAATGATGATATGCAAGTAGAGGAAATATAATTATTTAATTTTTAATATCAAAAAAGTGCAAAAATCAAACATGCATCAATGTAAATACCCCGGATCTGTGTCACATGATGATGGCGAAATAATTCGCTGGATTGGCTATATTGAATGCAAATCTGAGAGTAACAATCAAAATATACATAAATCAAAATATTTGAAGCGGCAACATTATTATTCAAACCAAAATATATTGTTTTATCTATTATCGAATCAATATCTGGAAACCTCATTATGAATTGCTTCTACAGTTTGAGAACTTTGAATAAATCGTAAATTCATAAAATTCGTTGTATAATGAATAAGAATGAAATGCATTGATCACAGTTATTAACATCATTATGTACATGTACATGTATATACATAATTCTAAAACCTTTTATTCAAATTTTTTACCTATATTATCAATAAAGAATCACTTGATTGAAACACTAAAACAAAGACTTCCCCTCTCCCCGTGTGCACATTCAAACTGCGGCTGATAACAAGCATATTATGTCCAGCATGTGTCCAGCGAATTTTTTAGCTTTCTTGACTAATGCGGAACTCATGCACAACGTACGTTAATCTAATGCATAGCGCGTTGGAGCGCCCTTTGACGACCACTTGACGTCATATATAAAAGCGAAAGCTCTCTAGAACATAAAACCACAGGTCATTTTTGAAGTGGGTGTCGATCGATCAACATGCCCCCCCCCCCCCAAAATCAAGGAAAGTTGCAGGAAGAGGCTGACTTAAGCAATCGTAAGACGGCTATTGGTACTCTCGTCGCAGCTTCTCAGGGTCCCCCGTGATTGTACACTTCTGCACATGTCCATATGTACCCCATATGTAGTTGACCCCTGAACAATAGCAAATCCATATGCTTCCTGTAAGCTAGCTATAAACACGTATAGTGCGTTCTACGCACGTTTTAAACATACGGACGTCAGAAGTACGTTGCCTATAGGTAAGAAATAAGTTACGCGTATGCTGCACAATTTCCCTGCTGGTGACCGATGTATCTCAACTTGTGAGTAACTTGCATGTACCTGCCGCGCACTTCTAACTTACGCCTAACGTGTATTGATTGATTGATTATTTGTTGTTTTACGTCCCACTCGAGAACATCTCACTCATACGGAGACGTCACCATTACCGGTGAAGGGCTACAAAATTTAGGCCTATGCTCGGCACTCAGGGCCTTTGAGCAGGGAGGGATCTTTTTCGTGCCACACCTGCTGTGACACGGGGCCTCGGTTTTTCCGGTCTCATCCGAATGACCGCCCCATTCAGTCGCCTCTTACGACACGCAAGGGGATGCTGGGGACCTATTCTTACCCGGACCCCCACGGGTCCGCCTAGCATTTTCAGCGTATGCCGACGTATTACTTACACGCCTAACGTGTAAGTAATACGTCGGCATACGCTGAAAATTGTATTGGGCTGCTTTCGAAGTACAGCTTCAAGTGTGAAAGCTTGCCATTTATCAACTTGCGAGTCCTAAAAATAAATACATAAACAAATTGGCTTGGAGACAAACCGGCCTCTTGACTCCCAGACACAATATTGTTATAAAACACAGCAACAATGCGATAATTCAAAAGTGGTGCATATTAAGCTATAAAAATTGAAAAAGAAATCAATTGTCTCACTGCGTCAAGACTTCACCTCTATAGATATGTTCGGTCAATTTTCTTTTGTTATAATTCATGACTCATTTCCAATCGCCAAAAAATCCATATTTTCAGTTAAACACGCCCTTTTTCGTCTTCAGTAACTGTTTGTCCTTTTGAGATCAATGTTACTGCCACTGTATATTTAGCGTTCACAGACTAAAATAAAACCACCGTACCAACGGTTTCATGTACATGGATCAACATTTCAAGCTCTTTGATACTTAAATGGGGTACTTTTTTTTCAAATTTTCATACCAGATTTGGTATGTTTATAGCCACCAGTGTGTCGTGTGAATTTCAATAAAGACATGCAGCATGTGTATTACATACATGTACACATATATTCAGCCCCTCGCCGTATATTTCTGTCATAAACTATGTGTCCGACACGTCGCTTTCCCACCCTTGCTTGGAACGTCATCAAAGTTTTTACAAAATGCTCAAAGGCAGCGAGATGTTGAAGTTATATTCGGACTAAGTTACGCTGTATGGCCTTGGTAAATGCGGTGTTGCGGTTAAATGTACTTTGCAACAACTTTATTCCAGGTCTTGCAGGCGTGAGACACAAATATAGAGAGAAACAGTGAGAACATTTCATCTTTTAGTTTTAAATTAATATTTGTAATCAGCTGTCCCAAAGCGTTTTATTTCCTATGCTTGGAACAACCTCGAAATTAACTTTTTAGCTCACCAGAACCAAAAGCTCATGCATGTAAGCTTTTCTGATTGAATCTTGTCCGTTGTTTGTCGTTGCCGTAATAAACTTTACTGTCATGAATTGTTTGTGTCCTGAGGAGTGAGGACAAAGAGCTCTTGCGATTAAGAAAGTTACATTCTATCAGGGCTGCGTTCAAGATCGTAGCTGCTTCGCAGGGTTCGGTAGCGATACGATCTTGAACGGCATGTTTTACAAGCTTTACGTAGGAATAACAAGCGTTAATTCATACAGTGCGTTCAAGATACCTAGATTTCTAGCCTAGCGGCCGCTACGATCTTAAACACAGCCCTGCCATTATCTATAACAAGATGATCTTACAGTTGCGTGGAAACCATTATCGTCAATTCTAGCCAATGTCATGCCACCAAGGTAACACGACAATGAGACATTTTAAAACGTAACATTCCGAAATGTGTGTATATTTCCTTCAAACGCGTCTCGTTTTCTACTGAAACAAAATTTCCCCGTTAGATGGCGCCAAACGACGTGTAGAAAACAAGTGTTAGCAATATTGCCAGTAAGACTAGCGTCTACTTTGTATGGAATTGAAACAGCCATCATACTATATTAGATGTATATGTAAGCGAAACTATTTATTTTCAATCACGGTTGTTGCAGGTGTAAAATTACTTTCTTGTCGTATAAGGCGACTAAGTGGGGCGGTCCTTCGGATGATACCGCAGAAACCTAGGTTCCGTGTCATAACAGGTGTGGCACGATAAAGATCCCTCCCTGCTCAAAGCCCATGAGCGCCGAGCATAGCCTTAGGCCTAAATTTTGTAGCCCTTTACCGGCAAATGGTGACGTCTCCATGTGAGTGACAGATTCTCAAGCGAAACGTAAAACAATATACAATCAATCAATCATTACAGTTATACTAGGAAGAGTCCAGAGGAAAGGCGGTCTAGTTTCTGTCAGACAACTCACGAAAGTACACGCCTTTGGGCCCCATACTTCTACTTTTAAACGAGTCAACCAGTGTCCTTTTCAGAATTTTGTTTCGAGTTAAAATCCCTATGACATTACAACCAAATACAACTTGCAGACGTGTGAATGATCTGAAGAAGTGTTTGGTAAGTATGTTTCATGACATGCATATTTATCCCTGTCTGGCATGTAAAGTACATACATGTAATTTTATGAAACAATATACATGGATATTGATCCAAATATCCCGTTAACATGGCAATCGATTAACTAGGTTGCAAATCAAGTTTTTATCTTTTCTGTTCCCCAAAGTAGGGGGTGTTGAGGCACAAGATAGTCAGCTAAAAGGGCGATGTAACACCCCTTCCCTAGATTCACCGTCTGTATTTAATTTAAAGATATACAGGCTGCCATAATATTTTTTGCGGATGTAGAAAAATTATTCAAGTTTACATGTGCCTCAAACCAAATAAAATAAACCTTTGCAGCAATTTTTATAAAATGAAACCATTTAATTGCGTAATAAATGAGCATATAATTTAATTGCGGCTCGGTGCTTTTCTCGTAAATATGTATGAAGGGGAAATCCATACAACCTCTCTGCGCATGTGCGCAAGAAATTAGAGGTATGCGTGCGAGTTTGTTTACAATTGAAAATACCTAGATTGGCCATTTATTTATCGTTACTAACCAACTGAGCGATAGAATGACTTCAATACAATGTAATTCAAGTAAATAAGATGCACATCTCATTCTAAAATTTGTTATGTAGCATATTTAAATAAACTATCGCTCGGATGCTAAGTTGATATGTTTACGTTCTAAAATGAGATCGCGTTGTCACGTGGTACAAAAAAAGGGCGGCGCTATTCAAAATGGGCATTTACTTGTGGACTCCACAAATAAATAAAATAATTAGACAATGTTATTGATATCTTTGAAACGCGATCGAATACGATTTTTTAATTTTCAAAAAAGTAATACTTTCAGATGACTTACAAAAATATGCAAGCATTTATTTTATTGTGATGTAGTAAAAAGGCAGCTTGTAATCCTTTAAGATTTCGCCCAAGTCATACTGGTTTGATTTATTTTACATGTAACAGCCCATTACCAAACCCAATGTTGGAACACCTTACACGTAGACTGTATGCTATAACATGAAAATATTCAATCATCTTCATTTCGTGAAGAGCTGCCTCAAGTAAAAAAGAAATCAAGTTGCTTCGACTTACAAATAATGTAGGTGTGACCTAAACTTGATGCATCTAACAACCGTATTACATGGCAAATTGGAGGGATGAGAATATTGATATTAGTTAGTGATGTTACATCAGGATTTTATTGCAGACAATAACAGGATTTTATTATCACGCCAGTTTTATTTCTTCGCTGTGTTACTGGGATACTGCATCTAAAACAAGTCAATAAAGCTTTCCCTGTCCATATAATCAACTATTTTATTACGCTTGAGAGTACATGTATATGAAAATTGTGGGCGCCTGAACAGCATAGTGCCAAATTTTCATTCTTTATTATGTAAATAACTGAAAACAATCATAATTCTAGATTTCTTTTATCATATCAAATAATAAATTATGATGATATAACTAAACATGTACCTGTAGTTGCTAGTTGAACAGTGTTATTTTTCTCTGAGCTACATGTATAACATTATAAAAGCGTCAGAGAGAGAGAGAGAGAATGAGAGAGAGAGAGAGAGGAGAGAGAGAGAGAGAGAGAGAGAGAGCAGAGAGAGAGAGAGAGAGTCTCTGATCAGTTGAGAGATGTCAATTTTACTCGGATAGCCTAGTTGATTACTAGGAGGCTTTTGTCGAGCGATAGTTGAGTACTCGGTTCAGTTTCACATCATGTTAGGAATGTCAACGAGTACTCGACTAATAGCTCGGTCATACATGTACCGATCAATTTTTCATAGTCGTGTACTCTTTTCTAGTAATGTTCATTAATTATAAACGCTTCAGCGTTTTAGTGAACAAAACTCATATATGGGTAAAGTAAAATATCATGTCTTTGAAAACATGCCTCCAAAATCCACTGTTTGGAATACTTTAAATGAAGCTGCAAAATGTATATTATGTGAATCATGCAATCTTTAAAAGTATGTCCAAACAGTGGATTTCGGAGGCATGTTTGCAGACCATTGTTAAAAGCCGTTATTCACACACTGATCTGACTACGGAATGTTCCGTTTACCTGATCACGACTATGGGCTCACGGCGGGTGTGACTGGTCAACAGGGGATGCTTACTCCTCCTAGACACCTGATCCCACCTCTGGTATGTCCAGGGGTCCG
This sequence comes from Ostrea lurida, assembly GCA_903981925.1. Lineage (NCBI taxonomy): Eukaryota > Metazoa > Mollusca > Bivalvia > Ostreida > Ostreidae > Ostrea > Ostrea lurida. The sequence continues at coordinate 19,084 of CAJDSM010019041.1, forward strand.
TGTTTGCCCAACTCTTGTTTTTGTATTCTATTTAGGACTTACGAGATTGATCACTTTCGTTATCTTTGCCTTTACATCCAAACTTAAATCATCTATTTGAACACGAATACATGAACACCGGTTTGACCCTTACATGAATTTTACTAACAAAACACTGATTATGAACATTATCATCTTCAAGAATCATGGGTTATTAATTTGTATATTAATTCGCACTAGTTAATAAAGATGGAACATTACTTAAAAAATTAACGAGTACTCGACCATAAAAAAATTCGATGATTGGTATGATCGAGCGATAGTCGAGTATCGCGGACATTCCAAATTCGAAGGCAATTTGAATTTTGCACAGGATGAAGAAGTGATAGATTTAGCCCTTTGCTTTTGAAAGACGTTTACAATAATGCTGCAAACTTTCTTTTTATTAAAGGCTTTTATTTTGCGTTCATTGACCCCTGCACTATCCCTCCCCGTGCCTAGAGTGACTTTCTTCTAATAAAAGAAAAATCGCTCGCTACTCAGCCTCGGGGTGACTATTTAGGTCTTGAACTCTTCATGACCTCATTTGGCGTGCTACACTGGGTGAATATGCTATGATCTTTATGTGAGCATCCTGGAATAAACCCATTCTGAACAAGCATAGCTGTCTCTTAGAGAATAAGAGAGCAATTTTATTTAACAGTTATTGTCTTTTGGTCAGGCCTGGGACATATATATCTTACGTATAAATGGCGTTTACTCTATATATGCTTTGTGCATATTTGAAATGAGGAAGGAGTCCTTTACTAATAAATTGGTAATTAAAAATTCATTGAAATATATTTTACCGTTAAAATATGTCCATGTAGTTCTAACATAATTGATGCAACTACAATGTATATCTCGTCGGTCAGGATTCCAGGCCCTGATGACAAAACAATAAGTAAATTGCAAGTTTTTGATGGATTGTTATGGCTTACTCTGAAGATCAGAATATGACAAGAATATCAGTAAAACTGATGGATGCTCCCCGAATTGTATAGAACCAATGAACTATTTAACATGATGAGTGACTTGATGTTTCTATTGGTAAAGCAAATGCTTTTAGTGACATTGACCTTTGCAAGGTTTGTGTGTGATATATAATCAATACATGTTGAAATAAGGCACATGTACCGGTCAACAGGGGATGCTTACTCCTCCTAGGCACCTGATCCCACCTCTGGTGTGTCCAGGGGTCCGTGATTGCCCAACTCTTGTTTTTGTATTTTATTTGGGATTTACGAGATTGATCACTGTTCGTTATCTTTGCCTTTACATCAAAGGTTCTCGGACGGACGGACAGACATGACTATCCCCTGAGTCAAGTTTAAGTGAGTGCATAATGTATGCGATCAAGGATAGTCACGTGATATGCTATGAAAATGGTCATTTCGGAGTTGAGAAGGGTTATCCAAGTGTACAATGTAAACCAATTGACCTCAGTAAAAGGTCATTCTACCTACCACAAAAGATTTGAGTCACGATGACCATACAAAGTGTAATTGGTTAATCAACAACAAACAGCACCTCTCGTGCTGAATTACGCCTTACCCCCCCCCCCCTCGTTTTAGAGTTTATGTATTTTTCATAATATGAATGAGACACTTAATTTGATATTCAGTGTTGATTTATTTTACACCATTCGTAGAATTTGTACCTTGTTTATTATAAATGTTTATCAAAGTTTTTTGCAAGTTGAAGATATATTTCGGTCATTAGAAAAGGTACATAGTACATTTAACTTAAAGGCGCATGTAAAAACAAATTTTAAGAAGACCTCGTGTCATTGTCAGGCGCGGATTCAAGGAAAGGCGTACCGGCGTACGCCCCCCCCCCCTAAAAAGAGAAGAGAGAGAGAACGAGAGAGAGAGAGAGATCGAGAGAGATCACTGGCGGATTTAGAGGGGGCGTGGGGGGCGCACGGCCCCCTAAAATTTTCAAATTAGGGTTACTCGGGGATATATATGTATAATGTGCATTTATTTATCTCGGTCAATTCTTATGTCACAAATTATTTTGCCTGCCTGTCATTAGCTTGCAGAGAGCAAGGCCGTAACCAGGGGGTGCACTGGGTGCCCGTGCATCCCCCCCCCCCCATTTTAAACTGACCATACCAAAATCTCTCAGCCGGGGCTTCGCCCCTGGACCCTACCAGAGCCCATCCTGGATCCTCTAGGGGCATAAAAACCCCCAGGCACCAATGAAAATGCTAAATCCACTCGCTTCCGGGGGCTTCGCCCCCTGGACCCTCACAGGCCCCATCCTGGATCCTCTAAAGGCCTAAAACACCCCCCAGACGCAATGAAAATGCTGATATCTCTCAGCTTCCGGGGCTTCTCCCCCTTGACCCCCAACAAGGGTTATCCTGGACCAGCTGTGGGCCTGCTACAAGCCTTAAATCCTATATACCTTAGTCTTTGTCACCCCCCCCCCCCCATTAATGGAATCCTGGTTACGGCCCTGGGGAGATGTAACTTCACCTATGAGGGCTAATTATATGGTTAAATTTTACTCCAAAAATCACTGAAATTCGGGGAGCTTCCGGGTCTTCGCCCCTGGACCCCACCAAGGCGTTGCCCTGGACCCACTGGGGCCTTAAGGCGGCCCCCAGCCTCTGAAAAAAAAAATCCACGCCCCCCCTAAAGATATCCTGGATCCGCCCCTGATTGTGAACGATATTTCATTATACCATTCTACATGAAAAAAAAAATTCAGTCCCCCGACTATATGCATTTCCTATCAGTAGTGATTGTGGAAAATAAATCATTAAAACTATTCGACTTGTTGAAAATGATATTACATTAAACATGAATCTTTAAGCCCGTTTTAAGAGACCTTATATATTTTAGTGCATTTATTTGCATACAAGTCCCTTTTTTGCATGATCGTATATGATTGTTAAAACTGCATAAGCACACCCTTTTCAATTCATAGACCGGCCATATAAATTTATAGCATCCCGTTATCCCATTTATTGATTATAGAGTCCGAATTTTAAGATAAAAATATCCTTTTTCTTACTTTATTTCCATAAAACCATGCACTTGTGAACAGTACATGTCTCGCATTTATTAGGTGACAATTTCTATTGATAAAGGACTTGCTACCTAAGAAAATATGTACTGAAAGTTGATAGAAATTATATACCGTTATGTGTGTGTGTAAAAAGAGGCTTTTAATTTGCACTATATATGGCCTGCCATTGGGTCAAATGCTGCCTGGTTTGTTTCACAATGCACACTGTTAAGCCGTTTCTATACACACTGATTTAACTACGGATTTCTCCGTTTACCTGACCAAGACAATGGACTCACAGCGGGTGTGACCGGTCAACAGGGGATGCTTACTCCCCTAGGCACTTGGTCCCACCTCTGGTGTGTCCAGGGGTCCGTGTTTGCCACTCTTGTTTTTGTATTCTATTGGGGACTTGCAAGATTGATCACTGTTCGTTATCTTTGCCTTCACATTGCTTCCGTTTCGGTACCTGTGCATACATGTACTGTACCTATGTAGTATGCCTTTTTCATATTTCTTTAATCATTCGTATTTTACCAAATCTTTATACTCTGATTTTATCCCTTGTGTATCCGGGTTATAATAGGTCCTCAGTACCCTTGCTTGTCGTTAGAGGCAAATAAATGGGGCGGTCCTTTTGATGAGACCGCAAAAACCGAGGTCCCGTGTCGCAGCAGGTGTGGCACGTTAAAGATCCTTCCCTGTTCATAGGTCATAAACGCCGAGCATATGCTTAAATTTGGAAGCCCTTCACCGGCAACGGTAGCGCCTCCATATGAGTGAAAAATTCGCAAGGGACGTTAAACAATAGACAATCAATCAATATACACTTATTTTGACTACAGAATACTCCGTTTACCTTAACAAGATATACATGTAGGACTCACGGCGAGTGTGACCGGTTGACAGGGGATACGCACTCCTCCTACAGACCAGATTCCACCGCTATTTACATATTTGCACATCTTTTAATTTATATTCCGTATATATTTGTGAGATTGATCACTGTTCGTTATCTTCATCATTTCATGCATCATAAATTTTTTTAAAGTAATATGGTATATCTTAACATTTTCGTTTTAAATCATACCGCCGACTGTTGTATATGATTATGAATGACTGGGGCCATATCAGTTTACACAGGAATCTGGTCCTTGTGTTATAGGGTCTGGAATCTTTATATCTCCTAAAGGCGTGCTGGAAGGTACAGGATCTGTAGGACTGGGCCTAATCACATGGATGGCGTGTGGAGTTGTCGTTACATTAGGTAAGATATTAAATCTATAATAAATTTCTTGCTAAATCTGACCTTTATTGTTTACATTTCCTTCGTTCGAACATATTTTCATATTTAAAGTATCCAAAAAGGTTTGCAACTACATGTAATGACTAGGTTTGCAAACGATCAAATAAAGATTTAAATTACACAAATTAATCCCAGCCAATACACATTTTAAAAACACTAAAAATATCAAAAAGGTGGCATACATGTACACAAAAATAAACCCCACCTTATACATACATGTTTAAAAAAAATCATAACTAAAATCACAAAAATAGGTAATGGAGGTCGCTGACAAAATGTTAAGGCTTTCAAAGAAATGGCGAAATCTTCCAAGTGACAATGTAGCTGCATCCTGATTGGCTATAAAATGAGGGGCACAATCAAGGAGTTTCATAACCCAAGGATAGTTGAGGTCCATGAAGGACGGGAAAATGAAAGCTTCCTATAAGTATAAAATTCTGAATATAAAACAATTTAATGTTTCATTAAATGTTTATTCGTCATGTATGTCGATCGATTGGAAGATATCCGTTGATTCCATTTTACTGAAAGGTGGTGACGATTCAAAAATAGATAATATATAAATTTTAATAAATTAGAATACGTGTAGTTCTTTATTTCTACAAATTAGCCACAAGTGTATAATATCTTAATTGAATATGCAGCACCATGCTGATTCTACGCTGAAGTACTCTGAAGTTAATGTTAAAACAATGCTGGAGTTCTTCATTTACAGTATCTTCGTAGTCATTTGTGATCAGGTCTTCCAACCTTCCCATGGGACGAATTGTGTTCCTTTGTTTGCTGACCTGTTTTTATTAGCAAATGAATTATGATTTTATTGAAAGATGTAGTCTCATAACTGCAACGGTGTGTGCATACAAATTGAATAACGCGCGTTAGCGCGTTTATGAAAATTTGTTTGCATACACCGTTGCAGTTATGAGACTACATCTTTCAATACATCATAATTTATTGCTTATATTTACATTCTTAGAAAATGCAATTTGTTTGTGCTTTTATTGTATATGTTTTAAACTTTCCGCTCAATCTTTGGGGAAGTAGCGGTTCATGAACAGCCATTAGGTAAGTAATTGTTACGTCACAATGAAAATGTAAAGGAAAAAGATACAGCATGTGACATTTACGCACTCATGATGTCAATATCGTACACGACAAAAAGGAGTGCAAAATTTAAAAAAAATTAATAACCCAAGTATTTAATTAATTTTTTCTTGAAAATAGAATCAAATTGTCAACAGTTTTTACATTTTCAACCTAAAAGAGTTAATATATTTACATATTTTTAAAACCCTGTAAGTAGTTCTTGTATTACATACCCAAACACTTTGGTTGATTCGGTCTTTGCAGTTATAGGCACATATCATCAAAATATTTATTAGGGAATAGGAACGGGAATTAAACAGTAAATGTAAATATATCACTATGAGGCAGAATTCCTTCAAAACCTTGTACAGGAAAAGAAAATAATCTCTATCTGTGCCATTTAATTCGACATTTAGATATATCGACATTTACTTATTATTAATAATCATTTTCTTTCATATGTCGATTCGAAATATCCCAATGAACTTGAACTAAAAGGCACCACAGAGTCTTCTACATCTGCTTCTTACCAATATATTTTATTGAACATAGGCATTAACAGCAAAGTAACAACTCAATGTTATGACAAACGAGATGATCATGATTTCAGCTTCTCCATCGTCAACTTCTCATATTCATGTAGCAGCATTCAATTATCACCTGCATATAATGTTTATTTCTCTCAACTGAATCGATACACAATAGCTTGTTCTTCATCTGATCAGTTTTGAATCGAGGCAGGATACTGATAAACAAGTTGATGTTACAAGGGTTTCAACAGTCATTCGCAAATCCTACGGTAACGATGTAGTTTGCCAATACAACCTGCCATTGTGTGAAATGTCTGACGTGTTTTTATCAATTGTTAGGCCGTTCTTTATATCTGAGTTTGATTATGAGAGCTCACGGAGGGCGTTACAGATTGACTAGGAATGCTTACTCCTCCTAGGCACATTATCCCATTTATGGTATACATGTACCCAGGGGACTGTGTGTACTCAACTCTTAATTTGTATTCCGTATAGAATTTATTTGACATTGACCATTGTTCCTTATCTTCACCTTTTCATGCAAACATATTTGTTTGGTGGCGTCTACAACCAGAACAGGGTTCCAAAGACTTGCTTAGGAATATATAGGAACAATCTTTGAAAATCATCTCATTAACCACAACCACAAAAAAACCTGACAGTGCAATTCTCAAATTAATACGTAAATATGATCATATTACTTAGATTCGAACCAAATACCTTTAATACTAAGTTTAGCATCTTTAAAAATGCACTGCTCGGGTGAGCGATCTGGCCAATGAGACTCTGATATAGGATATATTTTTCTTGCAGCTGCTTTGTGCTACGCTGAGCTCGGTACGATGATACCAAAGTCTGGAGGCGAGCATTCTTATTTGATGCATACGTACGGAAAACTGGACAAGTGTTTTGGACCAATTCCAGCTTTCCTATTTGCCTGGGTAAGCATTTCGCAAAATATACAGAGGAAAATTGCTATTATTCTCTCAAATGTTAGCCAGTGGGGTCAAGCAAACATGACCCAAAACAATGGTATTGATTAATACATATACATACTATATTCTCTTGATTCTCCCTTGTCTGACAGATTGTATAATGACATAATATAAACAGGAGTATAACGATGACGTCAATATGCTCCACCTTTTCACTCAGGAACTACCAGGGATAGGACATGAAGGAGGTGCACTAAATAGTCATAATGGATAGATTCCTTTTAAAACAAGAATGGAAATATGAATATTAGAAATATTTACAAGTCTATTCCACTTTGATCGAGTACATGTACATGTAGCTCAAAGAAAAAAACCCCTGCTGATGTGGTTGATTCGATACGCGATAGCATGATTTGTGTGTTTAAGTCGAAACTTACCGTCTGATAAGTTGACAATACAGGAGTTTTAACACCAGGATTATGCAAATTTGATGGTGGTTATAAATTATCTACTTTGCAAATACAACCTGTTACTAGGTTTAAATGCTGTCTGACTTTGTTACTGTAACATGTCAATTGCTAATATTGATGTTGACTACAGATCACTCTGTTTACCGGATCAGAATTTAGGGCAAGTATAACCGGTCTGCAAGGGATGCTTACTCCGACGAGGCACCTGATCCCACCTCTACCGTTACAAGACAAGAGTTCGTGTTTGTCCTCGTCTCAGTTTTGTATTTTTGGTATTGATGAGATTGCTGGTCCTTATCTACAATTTTTCATCTAAGTTCCCTAAATCCAATTTCTGTGTTAAATGATAAAACTACATACATAAGAACGAGCAATGTGGCTTCAAGACTCACATGTTTTATTACTTCAGAAAATACACACATATGGTGCATAATTACCTAATTTTAATTTGCTTATCATGAATGATGACAAAAATCCACATTTAAGTGGTATGTTGATCATCATACCATCATTAATGCAATCTGGTACATGTATCATATAGCTTTCATGTGTAATGCTAGATATTCAATATCTGGAATTAATTCATTTGTAGAAATATATTAGTACAACACATACGCAAGCTTCTAATTCAAAAGCATCTGTTACATATTGTGACACATGCATCCTCCTTATCAGTAAAACAATTTATAATCAAATAATGGGAATATAATTTTCCAAAAAAAGTCATATGTAATTATTGACCCGTCAGTCCGTCATTCCGTCTGTATGTCATTATTGATAGCATATTGTCGCCTACATATTGTAGATGGCGCTTTCATTTCTCGATGGATTTCTATGAAACTTTGGGAAAATGTTAGTAATAGTAAATGCATGGATGGGGTTGATTTCCAATGACATCTGTCAAGGGGGGAGGGACCACTTTTTGGTGACGTCTCAATATTAGTGAAATATTCTTGACAGGACGGAAGACAACAAATAATCAATCAATCAATCGATTTGTTTACATTGAATTTACTAAGTATTTATTTCAGGACATTTAATGCAGATTTGTATGATTGTCTCGTTGAATATATTTACCAAAATCGGACAGACAGAAAGACCGAAAGAATTATTCATATATAATATACTTGTACATTGCACTACTAAAACTCTTTTTTTTAATTCGGGGATATAGGCCTAATAATTCATATATTTGCTAGCTTTACACAATTTACGAATGCCTCAAGTTTTTATAATCACAGATTAATTGAATGTTTCACGTGTTCACGGCCGCTTATCGTTCTCTTGCACAACCAAATGTTGTGCAAAGAAAATCATGAGAACGACTTCCGGTTGTGCATTAGATCGAGTGAAAACAACAACCACGTTGCTAAGTTAAGAAAAGTTGAGCTTTATATTAGGTATTTCATCAATCGGATGATGTGATGCAGTGGCCAAGGAATTTGTCTTCCGTACCAAATGATTTATTTCATACAGGACTGCTTAATATATTTTCCTGCGGAAGTTTTGCCCCAGGTACAACCTAGGGAAATATTAGTATTCCTAAACCTTTACCATTATTGTACCACGATCAATCTGTAAATATTATTTTTAAACCCCTCCTTCATTCTAACAAATATTTTTCCCCTTATTTTTCCTATATGCTTTTGATTAAATGGATAATTTAAATTTGTTCTATTTTATGTATTTTAAGTATGAAAATAAAAGTATGTAGACTTTCCAATCATGAATCGCATTTTGCAAGATTTTCACTTTTACAGTTCTTTATAGTGTAGGTTGAATTTTGGGAATTTTTCACGGCAAAACCAATACGAAAATTGGAAGCAAATTATGGTTAAATAAATACGGTAGAAAGCCTGTAGTTGCCAAAAGAACCGTAAGCATAAAGAGGGTTCTTTATTGCATATCCTTCTAATATGGTGGTATAGCCATACAAATTCCGGTGCCAAAGGGAAAATGTATTACCGGTTGGTATTATCGATACGTCATTCTAAAAAAAACTCAAGAGATATTGTCATAAACGATGGCCTGTGTCAGCATTTAGGCATGTTTGCCTACTGTATGATAATGTTCCATCAATTCATATACATCTGAGCTTGTGAAGGAGGTTGCCACTTTGCCACACCCACCATACTCTCCAGATCTAGCCTTATAGGCCTACAACTTTTTTCTTTTTCAAAACTTTTCAAAGAAGTTCTTATCTGGTCTTCGTTACAAGTCATGACAAGCCCTTGGCTCAACCATCAGTCAGTGGCTCAGAGGTCTACCCAAATTAGACTAAACTGAAAGTTAAGCATGCATTTTCATTACCAAAATCCCTACTATCTATTTGTACGATATGTTAATTTTAGTTCTTTCTTTCTTTTGCCTTGAGCTATAATATAATGAACTGTGAAAGTAAAAATCTTACAAAATGCGATTCATGGTTGGAAAGTCTACATATTTTTATTTTGATACTTAAAATAGATGAAATAAAACAACATTTAAGTATCCATTTAATCGAAAACACATAGGGAAAATGCAAAGTACATGTAGCTAGGTAGAATGTTTAAATCCATATATATATAAATACAAATAGGCGAAGGTAACATCG
>CAJDSM010019041.1:30047-43242 GCA_903981925.1 Ostrea lurida
TGACCGAAAAAGAAAAATGTTGTGGCAATGAGATGCATATCTGTTGTGCATGAGAAAACCGTTGTGCCATGAGAAGAGAAATTTTAAGGATGAAAAAACCAGCGGAAAATACGCCAAATGGGCCAAATGAACGAATGAATGACTGATATGTAGCAAGGAATTTTCCTTTCAATAACTCATTTTCATTGGACGATTTTCGCAGAGCAAGTTTTAGACACTTAAAATTATGAAACACCTGGTTTTAATGCAACAAATAAACGATCTTTATTACAAACATTAATCAACCATATGCAATTTATCGATGCAATCTTTTAATATCTTGAATCAATATAAAGATTTTTGTCGAATCCGTGTTGCCTACATCTCGATTTGTATATGTTTTTTTGGATTATGATTACGTTATTACACGATGTTACTTCGCCTACTTTGTATTTATATATATATGGATTTAAACATTCTACCTAGCTTACATGTACTTTGCATTTTCCCTATGTTTTTCGTTAAATGGATACTTAAATGTTGTTTTATTTCATCTACTTTAAGTATCAAAATAAAAATATTATAGACTTCCAACATGAATCGCATTTTTGGTAAGATTTTACTTTCAACAGTTCATTATATTATTAGCTCAAGGCAAAAAGAAAGAGAAAGAACTAAAATTTAACATATCGTACCAAATAGATAGTAGGGATTTTGGTAATGAAAATGCATGCCTAACTTTCAGTTTGTCTTAATTGGGTAGACTTCGAGCCACTACTGATGGTTTGAGCCAAGGGCTTGTCATGACTTTGTAACGAAGACCAGATAAAGAACTTCTTTGAAAAGTTTTGAAAAAAAAAAAGTTGTAGGCCTATAATGGCTAATCTGGAGAAGTATTGGTGGGTGTTGGCAAAGTGGCAAACCTCCTCACAAGCTCAATGTATTATGAATGATGGAACATTATCATACAGTAGCAAACATGCCTAAAATGTGACACAGGCCATCTTATGACAATATCTCTTGAGTTTTTTTTAGAATGAGTATCGAATAATACCGAACCGGTACATACATTTTCCCCTTTGCACCGGAATTGTATGGCTATACACCATATTGAAGGATATGCAAATAAAGAACCCCTTTATATGCTTTACGGTTTTTTGGCCAACTAACCGGCTTTCTACCTCGTTTTTTGTTTTTTTTCTTTTCTGTATATTTAACCATAATTGCTTCCAATTTTCGTATTGGTTTGCCGGAAAAAATTCCCAAAATTCAACCTTACACTATACAAGAACTGTAAAATGTGAAAATCTTGCAATAATGCGTTTCATGATTGGAAAGTCTACATCCTTTTATTTTCATAACTTAAAATACATAAAATAGAATCGAATTTAAATTATTCCATTTAAATAAAAAGCATATAGGAAAATTAAGGGAGAAAATATTTGTTAGAATGAAGTGAAGGGGTTATTAAAAAATAAATATTTACAGATTGAATCGTGTACAATAATAGGTAAAGGTTAGGAATACTATTATTCCCTAGGTGTACCTGGGGCAAAACTTCCGCAGGAAGAATATTATTAGCCAGTCTGTATGAATAAAGAATCATTTGGTACGGAAGACAAATTCCGTTGGCCCTGCCATCAACATCATCGATTGATGACATAACCTAATATAAAGCTCAACTTTTCTTAACTTAGCAACGTGGTTTGTTGTTTTCCCTCGCTCTAATGACACCGGAAGTCGGTTCTCATGATTTTCTTTCACAACATTTTGGTTTTGGCAAGAGGAACGAAATGGCGGCCTGAACAGTTGAAAACATTCAATTGAATCTTGTGATTATAAAAACTTGAGGCATTATCGTAAATTGTGTAAAGCTAGCAAATATTAATGATTTATTGGCCTATAATCCCCGAATTAAAAAAAAAGATGTGGTTTAAGTAGTGCAATTGTACAAGATATTATATATGAATAATTTTTCGGTCTTTCTGTCTGTCCGATTTTGGTAAATATATTCAACGAGACAACATACAATCTGCAATTAAATGTCCTGAAATAAAATTTACTAGTAAAATTCAATGTAAACAAATCGATTGAATTGATTGATATATTTGTTGTCTTCCGTCCTGTCAAGAAATTTCACTAATATTGAGACTCACCAAGAAAGTGGTCCCTCCCCCCCTTGACAGATGTTCATTGGAAAACAACCCATCCACTGCATTTACTCATTAACTAACATATTTCCAAAGTTTCATAGAAATCCATTCAGAGAAATGAAAGCGCCATCTACAATATGTAGGCGACAATATGCTAACATAAAAAAAAAAAAACATAAATATATTTTTAAAAAAAAAAAACAAAAAAGAATAAAAAAATATAGACATACAGGACTGGAATGACGGACTGACGGGTCAATATATACATATGACTTTTTTTTGGAAATTATATTCCCATTTATTTGATTATAAAATATGTTTTACTGATTAAGCGAGGATGCATGTGTCACATATAGTAACAGATTGCTTTTGACATTAGAAGCTTGCGTATGTTTTGATACTAATATATTTCTACACAACTGAATTAAATTCCAGAATTAATTATCTAGCATTACACATGAAAGCAATAATGATTACATGGTACCAGAATTCATTAATATGATGGTATGATGATCAACATACCACTTAAATGTGGTTTTGTCATCATTTTATGATAAGCAAAAAATTTAAAATTAAGGTAAAATTTATGCCACACATATGTGTGTATTTTCTGAGTACATAAAACAGTGAGTCTTTGAAGCCACATGCTCGTCTTATGTATGTAGTTTTATCATTACACAGAAATTGGATTTAGGGAACTAGATGAAAAATTGTAGATAAGGGACAGGCAATCTCTATCAATACCAAAATACAAAAACTGAGACGAGGACAAAACACGAATTCTTGTCTTGTAACGTAGAGGTTGGGATCCAGTGCTCGTCGGAAGTAACGCATCCCTTGCAGACGGGTTATAGCTTCCTAAATTCTGATCTGGTAAACAGAGTATCTGTAGTCAACATCAATATTATGCAACTTGACATTTACAGTAAACAAAGTCAGACAGCATTTAAACCTAGTAACAGGTTGTATTGCAAAGTGCATATTTGTAACCACCATCAATTTCATAATCCTCTGTGTTTAAAAACTCCTAGTATTGTCAAACTTACTCAGACGGTAAGTTTTCGAACTTTAAACCACAAATCATGCTATCTGGCGTTAATCGAATCAACCAACATCAGCAGGGGTTTTTTCTTTGATGCTACAATGTACATGTACTCGATCAAAGTGGAATAGAGCTGTAATATTTTAATATTCATATTTCCATTCTTGTTTTTAAAAAGGAATCTATCCATTATGACCATTAGTGCACCTCCTTTCATGTCATCCCGGTAGTTCTTGCAGTGAAAAGTGGAGCATATTGACGTCATCGTTGATACTCCTGTTATAATTATGCCATTATAAATCTTCAGACAAGGGAGAAATCAAGAGATATAGTATTATATTGTATTAATCAATACCAATTGTTTTGGGTCATGTTTGCTTGTGACCCAACTGGCCTAACATTTGAGAGAATAATAGCAATTTTCCTTCTGTATATTTTGCGAAATCGTCTTACCCAGCAAATAGGAAAGTGGAATTGGTCAAACACTTGTCCATTTTCCGTAACGCTATGCATCAAATAAGAATGCTCGCCTCCAGACTTTGGTTATCATCGTACGAGCTCAGCGTAGCACAAAGCAGCTGCAAGAAAAAAAATATCCCTATATCAGAGTCTCATGGCCAGATCGCTCACCCGAAGCAGTTGCATTTTTACAAGATGGCCTTAAACTAGATATAAAGTGTATTTGGTTCGAATCAAAGTAATATGATCATATTTACGTATTCATGTTGAAGACAATTGCACGTCAGTTTTTTGTGGTTGTGGGAAGGGAGATGATTCTTGCAAAAGATTGTTCCTATATAGATTCCCTAAGCATCATTTGGAACCCTGTTCTGGTTGTAGACGCCACCAAACACAATATGTTTGCATGAAAAGGTGAAAGATAAGGACAATGGTTGCAATGCAAATAAATTCTATACGGAATACAAATTAAGAGTTGAGTTAACACACAGTCCCTGGGTACAGTATACCTATAAGATGGGATAATGTGCCTAAGGAGAGAGTAAGCATTCCTAGGTCAATCATGTAAACGCCCTCCGTGAGCTCTCAAATCAAACATCAGATATAAAGACAGGCCTAACATTGATAAAAACACGTCAACCATTTCACACAATGCAGGTTGTATTGGCAAAATCTACATCGTTACCGTAGGATTTGCGAATGACTGTTGAAACCCTTGTAACATCAACTTGGGTTTAATCAGTATCCTGCCTCGATTTCAAAACTGACAAGATGAAGAACAAGCTATTGTGTAGATTCAGTGAGAGAAATAAACTTTATATTGCAGGTGATAAATTGAATGCTGCTAGATCATGAATATGAGAAGTTACGATGAGAAAGCTGAAATCATGATCATTCTACGTTTGTCATAACATTGAGTTGTTACTTGCTGTTAATGCCTATGTCAACTAAAATATATTGGCTAGTAAAGAAGCAGATTGTAGAGAAGACTCTGTGTGCCTTTTAGTTCAAGTTTCATTGGGATATTTCGAATCGACATATGAAAGAAAATGTTATAATAATAAGTAAATGTCGAAACTGGATTGTTTGTTTCTCTGTGGACCGCAGTAAACCGGAAACTTCTGGATTTGTGTTTTGATCATCACTGTACATGGTAACCAGTCGAGATCATCAGAGGAGGTGACACAAGTTTTGGTGGGTAACCAGCCCTGTAGGTCTAGATCCACCTCCTTTGTCGTCCACTCTCACTTTATTCACAGTCTTTGCTGTTCCATCAGAGCTACACTAGGATCCCCATCACTGGTCACTACTATATCACGTGGATACCCCCCTGGAATTTTTGCTTTGATTTGTTACTTGATAACTGTACTTGAACTTAAAGCATTTCATATCACTGACTTTGCATTGTCCAGAATTCTCTTCACTCAGACAGGTAACACTGGACGGAGTTTTTCATACCCAGTATTTGTGTTAGTGACAGCTCTGGAAATTCATCCACAGTTCTGGGTGACAGGTTTTGTTTTTTCAGTGTGTAGCCATTTTTCATCTGTCGTACAGATAATGGATCAAAATCCCAGTGACTTGTAAAGCTGTATCACTGCTATCAGTTTGGACTAATGTGGCAGTGATGACTCGGACGTGGGAGGAAGTTCTGGTTCTGTGTTTTTTGGATCTAGTATTCCATGGTCACAGGACACTTCATTGGATTCCTCCATTTCTTCAGAGTAATCAGTGATTTCCAATAAGGGACTGACTGTTTGTTTTCAGTCCAAATGTTTTTTTTCAGATTTCTTTGGTGTTTCATTTTCATCTTTCTTCTATTTTCATTTTCATTTTGTTGATGACATGTCATTTCTTTGTATGCACTCCTCTCCCATGTTTTGTAACTGCTGTTGTGAATTTCCACATTATTCTCCACCAAAGTTGGTTATTTGAGCTTTTTCTAATCAGTGACCATTTCCCATACATTGGAGAAATATATTTTCTATCTCCTCTTTGAATCTTTTGTAATGTTATTTTGTTTCGTTGTGAATTTCAGAAAGAATTAAAAATGTGTGGATGTTTTGTGTTACCTTGCAGCACACAATTGAACAGACAAACATAAATCACATGCCTTGCAATGTAATTTTACATATTTCTTTAGGATTGTGTACTACACTTTGGGATAAATCAAGTAGATTTTCGTTTTTGGAATGGGACCATCTTTGTGTTTGTCATAGTCATCACGGACGTTGTTTCCCTTAGGCAGTGCAATGCAACAGACTTTGACATGGCAGAAATCACAGTACATCTGTTACTATAGCTGTCTCACAAAGGTCAATCGGGTGGACATCTTGGTGCACTGTGGCGGGGTTCCATGGTCACTCTAATTATTCTGCAATTCAAAGAGATAGGGAATTCATTTAATTGTATTACAAGTTGATTTCAATAGGTGTACTAGTTAAGAGATTACATTCAGATGTCACATAAATGATATTCAAACCTGAGATTCAAACGGATTACATATATGACATTTATTTAGCATATATTGGGGGGGGGGTTAATTATTTATTTATTAACAACACACCACACACACACACACACAACACACACACACACACACAACACACCACACACACACAAATAGAATATTATGAAACTTTTACCCGGCCCCCTCCCTAGCGAGAGCTTGTCTGGGCTCAGGTGATGTCGAGATTCTAGTCTTTCTCTTGGATCACACAAGCTTCAGCAACGGCGAGCGGATCAACATAGGATCGATGATCGTTTAAAATTAAGATTAAAAAAAAGACCTATACCGACGATTTTCCCTATAGAAGCTGCTTGTATTATTGTTACATGTATAATATATTGTGTTGGTGAAACAACGATTTGCTGTTAGATATAGCCCAGTTACCGTTTTGGCATACCATATTCACATTGTGCAATGGTTTGTGGTTGTGGTAAGGTTTGGGAAAATTAATTAAAATGTTCGTGTAGTTTAATGTCCTTTTAATATCATTGTAAAATCTAAATAAATTATTCTGAAAAAATATTGAAACAGAGGTCTTTAACTGCTGCTTATTGTACGGGGGTTTTCAATACTGTGTTCACACCTAACGCGCCATTTTATCAATCTAGATTAAACACGCGTTCTAAAAATGCCGATTTGATGCCGTTTAAGATGCGTGGTTTATTGTTCACATTTTACAAATCATCTGGTTAAAACCTAGATCCACACATAACACGCATAGATAACGGCGATGATTGGGAAAGTAATACGAAAATATTATGGCTCCGATTGTACCTCAATGTGAATCACTTGCATTTGACAGCGGCAATAGTAATGTGGATACGAGAATTTATGATATTAAACTGATGATTTATCAAAAATGATTCTTTTTTATCGACAGAATTTTTACTGCATGCAAATCCTGTATCAGAACTTTACAAATTAACTATCATTGCAGTTTCATTATGTGTACAATTGAGGATGTAAGCGTATCCCCAAAATTGATTTACCTTCCCGCTAAATTAATCGAGTCTTGGCAATAGATGCATACGAATCTGATCTAGATAAGAGGCAGATTGAACGTTCACACATAAAGCATCGCGTGTTCAATCCGCATATACTCGCGGCATTCAGAACCACCTTATCTACTGGGTTTCAATGACGCGATGGACCCATTCACGTTTGTATCGGATTCAATTCTAGATCAATTGTAATGTTTGAACGATATTATCTGCGATTAAAGCGGGATTAATTACTGAAAAAAAATGTAGGGAACACCGGTATAAATGTGATTGATACTTTTTTAAGAAAAATGATGCGTCTATATACACAAAATTGATGGTGTGACTTTCTACCAACAGATTTAGTCGTTATAGAAATTATAGTTCTCAATGAAATTAATTTATACGTGATAATTTCGTTTCTTTTTTCAAAATTCCTATTGTCTGCGTACACATTAGTGATTGATTTTCAAATTCTATTCGTTGTTATATGTACGAATCAGGGTTCTTGGAGCACAGTCCTTCTGCTAAGTTTGCAAGATTTGTCGCTTAAATATGTTCCGAAATTCCAAACCGCAAAATATGGCCCCACACTATCCCCTTCCCCTCCCCCACCTAACCTCCGGACTCCCCGAATAACAACGTACTTAGTAACTAGCATTCGGACTTCCGGATGGATTTTGTTTCAGACACTTCTTTAACTGCTTCTCTACATAAGACGCGCTCGCAGGCCTATACAACTTGGACACTGATAAACGTATCGTCCGCGACTGAGCTGCGCTGGATGCTTATAGAACCCAACAAACAAACTGCTTACGCGCAATACAACGCCACTGGAGACCTGACGTTCAACACTTTTTTCTTAACATCTGTTGATTGTTCATATTCAATAATACATTTATCAAAAGTGATAATTATTGAAATATTGGACTGGAAAATTTAACCAGCAATCAGTAATAATTAGGAACGAAAAAATAACACACAAAAAACACGTTATTCTCTAAATTGTTGTCCAGGATTACCGTCATTTCAATTCTATACCATGTCAAAATTGTTTGTAGGTTTATTTTTTCAAACATTGTAACTTACATGTATGCTTAAAGCTGATGTTCAGGTCTTGACGACAGCAGTTAATATTTACTTGGACATGTTTCACAAGTCTGTGTACTTTTCCTGTTTTTTATCATGCTACGCACAGATGTGTATATCGTCAATCTCCTTTGCTAAGGAGCATGTAAATTAAAATGCTCTTTAGCATATATATGAAACCAAAAATCAGGCCTTTCAAGTAAAAGTGCATCGTTTATATGACATGTATTTTTAATCTACCAAGGTAACAAACCATGTACATGTATTCAAATAACAGGATTATTATCGGCCGATCTATATATGATTGTGTTCTTAAGTGCAATGGAGAGAGGGAAGCTTTGATTTAGTGTTTCAAGAAATGAATTTTATTCAATAATATTAGTTAAAAGTTCCTGAATAGAGTCTTCAGAGATATGTATTAAATTAAAAATATGAGTGGGGCTTTCCAGATATTAATCTCAATAAATGGATAGATAATAGTTATTTGGTTTGATTATTACTCGGCTCCAAAGTTTTAAATTCTGTATATTTTTGATTGCTGCTAAATACGTTAATCTTCAAATCTGCAAGCCAAGTCAGTTACAAACCAGCTCCAGGCAAATAACATCGCCATCATCACAGTGTGGTACAGATCCGGGGTATGCCGTTTTAAAACTAGAAACACCGATGTTTTTGCATTTTATTTTCTTTTTAATTTTTTTTTTGCAAATCAATTATTGCCCATTTGTCTACTTCATGCTTGATGCGATTATACATTTAGAATCAATTCTCAACTGCAACCTAGTTGCTCCAAATCATAAATGGTTCGGAATGAACGGTCATGGACAAAATAGGGGACAAGGGTATAGTATGTTGGGTCGTTTCTGTATTGTTTCTTTTGGAAATTAGAATATTTAATTTTTTTTTTAATTTTTAGCGGCCGATTTGATGCTTTGCATCAAAATTATCTCCTGTATATACAGACTTTACTACACATGTTTGTTATGGTGTATTTAGAGTGTCTGGTCAATCAAAGCACCGGTTTTGGATTAACTAAAGGTTTAAACCAGAAATATGTTCTGAAGACGCTGTTACATGGAATACATTTAATCACGGGTAGTCGGAGATCGTGGTATCTGAAAAATAAATACCCACCCACCCCATGTAGATCTCCACACGACTGGTCCTCTATACAATGTCATCCATGACAGTACCAATAAGTACCTGTAAATATTTATACTGATATATATGCGTGGTGAGCATCTGAATAAGCGGGATATGTTTACCGCTTATGAATTATCTTTTTCGTTATCAACAAAGTACAAAATTAATGTAGTTCGAATAGCTGGATTTTCTTAAAAAAATGAACTGCAATTAAAAATTTATTTGACGTATGTCAACTGTATCAAAATTTTGTTTCATTTCTCCTATGCAGTTTTGCATTTGGTTTTACAAACTGATACGAACACTACATGTACCTTGGGGCGCGTTCTGATGGGTTTTTCTAATTTTTCAATCTTTGAATTTCTGCCATTATTCAATTCAGCAGGATCATTTAAGCATAGCATTTGTGATGTAGATGTATATTTTAAAACGTTGCAGTGAAGGAGGTCATGGACGTTTAAAATTCAAAACAAATAGATGTTACCAAAACAAAAAACAAACAAAACAAAAACAGAACAAAAAATAAAAATTACAGTATGTGTAATGTATGTTAAAATTAAAACTTTTCACCTATTTGAAGCTGGTGCAACATCGCTTGTCTTTAGTTATTTTGCGCTGATACATTCCCGTGTTTTTTGCGTGAATTGTCATGAGGTCTGAACCATTTTCAACACTGTTGCGCTTGAGCAGTGACACCTCGAGGGAAGTAGTCACGTGTGCACATATCTATCAATTTGTTTACTTTGTTAACTTTGAAATACATCTGCATTCCTTTTCTTGCTTGATGGTCTGAATGCCGAACGTGTCGTCCATGTTGATCGCGTTCGCTCCCATTACTCTGCGCGTCGTCACGTGATTTCTCCACCAATAAAACTTATGTTCGATCGAGATAAATTGTATAATTAGCATGGATGTATACTTTTATAGTTTTTAAAATTATACTACATTTATCTCATGATATATCCAAGAAAATTGCCTATATATATACCTTTAAATATTAAACTCAATGGTTGAAGATAACGTAATCAAAGATATAAATCTTTACCGGTTACCTTTCCAGCATATTATCACCGTTACGCCCATTTACGATTAACAGAATTTGCACATTTTTAAGGATCTTTGTTATTTCCTTAATTTAAAAAAAAAAAAAATCCCAAAATTGACATATCTTCAGAAGCAGAATAACTATACATATGTATTTTTATGATTTAGTCCCATTATTGAAAATTTGTAATGTTCATGCTTGAACAATGTACAGTGTAGTTGTCAAGCAATTTTGCCTGAACACACCTTCAGGTTTTGTTAGCTTACATCGGATTTCTTTTCTTTCGTGTTTAATATCAAAACCATCTTATTCTATTTACGTCCATCCAGTTTTTGTTTCATCTTCTGAGTAATCGGTTCTTTGAATTCGGTAAATTAGTTTATTAGCAGTGTTAGGGTGGGTGTTGTTGCTCGCCATGCACAGTGCTTTTTACCCCCCCCCCCCCCCCCTCGTTGCCTATTTCGATCTGGATCGAATTGCCACCTTTCCTTTTACAAGTTGCCTGCGGTTTCCGCTTGGTGGAGCCACTTGTTATCTCATTCGGACTATATGGTTCCCTTTATGTACAATCTCTCGCACAAGGTTCGCATGCTCACAATGTTTTTATTAGTTCTTTTAATTTTGGATATAACTTTTTCTTGCCTGTTGATTTATTCAGGATATTGTCATGTTTAATTTGAAAGCTTTTCTGTTCAGTTCGTATGCACTGAGGAGTACTTTCAACTGATTTGCGACAATAGACGTTCCACCAATTCAATTCATTTATTCACTTCAATACACGATGTAATTCAGCACATTTTGTATACATGTAATTATTATATAAACACTATTAGTATATAAATATAACATATTTATGTTCACAAGCCACAAGATAGGGGAGGGTGCATGATGTATTACAATATATTTGAAATGGTGATTATAAATATATTGAAGGGGGAATGCCAGACTAACTCCTGGTTTGAGAAATGAATATTCATAGTTTTTTTAATGTGTTTAAAGTTGATTACGTTATAAATCCTCAATTCTCCAGGAAGGCCGCAGAATATTTTTCCGTGTTTTTTCACAGGCCTGAGAAAATCCTGTTATACTTCAAGAATTATTTTTGTCTGCCGGTCATCATCTCTTTTCCACCAGTTTTTTGCTTTTGCAGCTCTCGAATTCATTTTCCATTTCATAAAGTTATTTTCATTTTTCTACGTGTTTTCAGAGTTTGTTTTCCTTTACACCAAATAAAGCACGTGACTAATACCCACATTCTCTTGGAACTCGCATTATAGTGGTTTCAGTTGAATTGTAGAGCGCCAGTCCTTTTCATTGTTGAAGAGGAAAGGATTATTACAATTGCAATAACAGCTCTCATTCATTCAGCAGAATAATTAATGATACCGGGACTATCAAATATGAAGATACATGTAGCATTTATTATTGATGAAATCTTTAATTGAATTATATGTGTTCTTGTAGCTCGCATCTTTCAAATATATGATAAGGTGTTCTTCACATTCCATTTAATTCAATTTATGTGCATTTAGCGTCGTATAGACAGCGCTCGTTAGGAACCGGTTTTTCTTTCAAAATCTAGTTCCTTAAGGTAGATCTCTACACCATCATAATGGCCGCCTTCCTTTGAAACATCAATATCAGGGGTTATATGTCAATTCTTCAAATTTAAATGTCTTAGCTGAGTACTCGTAGCTCAGTGTAGGTTAGTACGTTGCTTCTGAAATGTAGATCGCGGTTTCGATTCCTGCAGGGGTTTATATATATATATATATATATATATAATTACTTTCTACTAAAACGTGCATTTTTTTTTTGACACAAATAGTTTTTCATCAGGTAAACGGAGCAATTTGTATTCAACAATGTTTATAAAATCGGCTTAACAATTTCAATGGGGCAGGTGCTTCAGGCCAATCTCGCCAATTTCCCAGGCAAAGCAGACATGTTGATCATGGACATATAATTTTTTTTGTTGTGTCAATTTTTCAATAAGTAAAGACATTATTTCTGCCAAAGTGGTTGCCATGGAACATCATTGATCATTAAAATATCCTCTCTACAGTGAAATTTTAATTCCATTTTCTGTTTTTCTGGAGACCCTTATCATTATTTAACAGATTTTTTGCTTCGACAATTCTATATCACTAGATATGAATATTTTCTTTTTTCATTTGTTAAAGAAGCAACGAATATAATGTACAAAGTCTATGTCTTTAATTTATCGCTGCAGAATGGCCGTATAATTTGTTGTAAAGTCACTCTTTTGATGTTGACATAGAAAAGTTCTTTGGTTTCAATAGTTCAGAACGTATTAGTTGTAATTATAATATAGACTCCACATTTGGTTACACCACTTTGGGCATATTTTCTCAAGTCGAGAAAACAATTTTCTGAGATAATTTTTAGAAATACGTAATATGTTCTTTTCTATGTATTTCAGTCTATTATTTTCTTTAGTTAGAGTCGAAGGCGGACGGAGATACAGTTTCCTTTTTCAATAACAAAATGGATTTAAGGTAGCCATTGTCGCGTTAGTCCTTGCTGTAGCGGTCGTGTATTCACAAGTTTAGACAGAACTCGTTAACACACCATACTCAGACTCTTCATACGATTTACATCATTAGGGTTAGTAATATAAATCATGCGATCTGTAGATACTTTTCATTTAATTCTCATTCTGAAACTAATCATCTTAGTTCACTTACATTTCATTAAAAAAATTCAACCAGAATATACATATACAACATTTTCTAAGAATCTCAGGTAAAACTATATTTATTCACATTGGAAAGA
>CAJDSM010019041.1:43267-71574 GCA_903981925.1 Ostrea lurida
CACACCGCTTTATCGCTCTCTTTGCACAACCAAATGTTGTGCAAAGAAAATCATGAGAACGACTTCCGGTTGTGCATTAGATCGAGTGAAAAACAACAACCACGTTGCTAAGTTAAAAAAGATTTGAGCTTTGTATAGGTATTTCGTGCAATCGCGACGATGTGGATGTAGTGGCCAAGGAATTTGTCTTCCGTACCAAATGATTTATTCATACAGGACTGCTCATATTTCCTGCGAAGTTTTGCCCCAGGTTCAACCTAGGGAATTGTGTGCATTTTTTACCTTTACCAATTATTGCTACCACGACCAATCTGTAAATATTCTTTTTAAACCCCTCCTTCATTCTAACAAAGATTTTTCTTTCCAATGTGAATAAAAATAGTTTTACCTTGAACCGAAAAAGAAAATGTTGTGCATGAGATCATATGTATGTGCATAGAGAAAACCGGTTGTGCATGAGAAGAGAAATTTTAGATGAAAAAACCAGCGGAAAATACGCCAAATGGGCCAATGAACGAATGAATGACTGATTATTAGCAAGGAATTTTCCTTTTCATATAACTCATTTTCATTGGACGATTTCGCAGAGCAGTTTTTAGAACTTAAAATTTGAAACACCTGGTTTTATGCACAGAATAAACGATTTTATTACAAACTAGAATCAACATATGCATTTATCGATGCAATCTTTATATTTGAATCAATATAAGGATTTTTGTCGGAATCCGTGTTGCCCTACACTTCGATTTGTATATGTTTTTTTGGATTATGATTACGTTTTACACGATGTTACCTTCGCCTATTTGTATTTATATATATATGGATTTAAACATTCTACCTAGCTACATGTACTTTGCATTTTCCCTATGGTTTTCGATTAAATGGATACTTAAATGTTGTTTTATTTCATCTATTTAAGTATCAAAATAAAAAATATGTTATAGACTTTCCAACCATGTATCGCATTTTTGTAAGATTTTTACTTTCACAGTTCATTATATTATAGCTCAAGGCAAAAAGAAAGAAAAGAACTAAAATTAACATATCGTACCAAATAGATAGTAGGGATTTTGGTAATGAAAATGCATGCCTAACTTTCAGTTTAGTCTAATTTGGGTAGACTCTGAGCCACTGACTGATGGTTGAGCCAAGGGCTTGTCATGACTTGTAACGAAGACCAGATAAGAACTTCTTTGAAAAGTTTTGAAAAGAAAAAAAGTTTGTAGGCCTATAAGGCTAGATCTGGAGAGTATGGTGGGTGTGGCAAAGTGGCAACCTCCTTCACAAGCTCAGATGTATATGAATTGATGGAACATTATCATACAGTAGGCAAACATGCCTAAATGCTGACACAGGCCATCGTTTATGACAATATCTCTTGAGTTTTTTTTAGAATGAAGTATCGATTAATACCAACCGGTAATACATTTTCCCTTTGGCACCGGAATTTGTATGAAGCTATACACCATATTGAAGGATATGCAATAAAAGAACCCTCTTTATGCTTTACGGTTCTTTTGGCAACTAACGGCTTTCTACCGTACTTATATTAACCATAATATTGCTTCCAATTTTCGTATTGGTTTTGCCGTGGAAAAATTCCCAAAATTCAACCTTACACTATAAAGAACTGTAAAATTGAAAATCTTGCAAATGCGATTCATGATTGGAAAGTCTACATCCTTTATTTTATACTTAAAAATACATAAAATAGAACAAATTTAAATTATCCATTTTAATCATAAAAGCATATAGGAAAATAAGGGAAAAATATTTGTAGAATGAAGGAGGGTTTATTAAAAATAATATTTACAGATTGATCGTGGGTACAATAATGGTAAAGGTTAGGAATACCTATTTTCCCTAGGTGTACCTGGGGCAAAACTTCCGCAAGAAAATATATTAGCAGTCCTGTATGAATAAAAATCATTTGGTACGGAAGACAAATTCCTTGGCCACTGCATCACATCATCCGATTGATGATATACCTAATATAAAGCTCAACTTTTCTAACTTAGCAACGTGGTGTTTTGTTTTCACTCGATCTAATGCACACCGGAAGTCGTTCTCATGATTTTCTTTGCACAACATTTTGGTTGTGCAAGAGAACGATAAGCGGCCGTGAACACGTGAAAACATTCCAATTAATCTGTGATTATAAAAACTTGAGGCATTTCGTAAATTGTGTAAAGCTAGCAAATATTAGAATTATTGGCCCTATATCCCCGAATATAAAAAAAGAGTTTTAGTAGTTGCAATGTACAAGTATATTATATATGAATAATTCTTTCGGTCTTTCTGTCTGTCCGATTTTGGTAAATATATTCAACGAGACAATCATACAAATCTGCATTAAATGTCCTGAAATAAAAATACTTAGTAAATTCAAGTAAACAAATCGATTGATTTGATTGATTATTTGTTGTCTTCCGTCCTGTCAAGAATATTTCAACTAATATTGAGACGTCACCAAAAAGTGGTCCCTCCCCCCTTGACAGATGTCATTGGAAACAACCCATCCATGCATTTACTATTACTAACTTTTCCAAAGTTTCTAAAATCCATCGAGAAATGAAAGCGCCATCTACATATGTAGGCGACAATATGTACAAACATTAAATTTATTAAAAAAAAAAAAAACAAAAAAAATAAAAAAATGACATACAGACGGAATGACGGACTGACGGGTCAATAATACATATGACTTTTTTTGGAATTATATTCCCATTATTTGATTATAAATTGTTTTACTGATAAGGAGGATGCATGTGTCACAATATGTAACAGATGCTTTTGAATTAGAAGCTTGCGTATGGTTTTGTACTAATATATTTCTACAAACTAATTAATTCCAGATATTTAATATCTAGCATTACCACATGAAAGCTATATGATACATGTACCAGAATTCATTAATATATGGTATGATGATCAACATACCACTTAAAATGTGTTTTGTCATCATTATGATAAGCAATTAAAATTAGGTAAATTTATGCACCATATGTGTGTTTTTCTGAGTAATAAAACAGTGAGGTCTTTTGAAGCCACATTGCTCGTTCTTATGTATGTAGTTTTTCATTTAACACAGAAATTGGATTAGGGGAACTAGATGAAAAATTGTAGATAAGGACCAGGCAATCTCATATCAATACAAAAATACAAAACTGAGACGAGGACAAACACGAATTCTTGTCTTGTAACGTAGAGGTGGGATCAGGTGCCTCGTCGGAGTAACGATCCCTTGCAGAACGGTTATACTTCCCTAAATTCTGATCCGGTAAACAGAGTGATTGTAGTCAACATCAATATTATGCAATTGACATGTTACAGTAACAAAGTCAGACAGCATTTAAACTAGTAACAGGTTGTATTTGCAAAGTGCATAATGTAACCACCATCAATTTGCATAATCCTCTGTGTTTAAAAATCCTGTATTGTCAACTTATCAGATCGGTAAGTTTTCGACTTACACCACAAATCATGCTATCGCGTTATCGAATCAACCAAATCAGCAGGGTGTTTTTTCTTTGAGCTAAATGTACATGTACTCGATCAAAGTGGAATAAGCATTGTAATATTTCTAATATTCATATTTCCATTCTTGTTTTTAAAAGGAGAATCTATCCATTCATGACTATTAGTGCACCTCCTTTCATGTCTATCCCTGGTAGTTCTCTGCATGTGAAAGGTGGAGCATATTGACGTCATCGTTGATACTCTGTTTATAATTATTGTCCATTTACAATCTTCAGACAGGGAGAATCTAAGAGATATAGTATGTATATTGTATTATCAAGTAACCAATTGTTTTGGGTCATGTTGCTTTGACACCAACTGGCTAACATTTGAGAGAATAATAGCAATTTTCCTTCTGTATATTTTGCGAAATCGTCTTACCCAGGCAAATAGGAAAGCTGGAATTGGTCAAACACTTGTCCAGTTTTCCGTAACGCTAATGCATCAAATAAGAAGCTCGCTCCAAGACTTTGGTTATCATCGTTACGAGCTCAGCGTGCACAAAGCAGCTGCAAGAAAAAATATATATCCCTATATCCAAGTCTCATTGGCCAGATCCTCAACCCGAGCAGTTGCATTTTTAATGATGCCTTAAACTAGTTATTAAAGGTATTTGGTTCGAATCAAAGTAATATGATCATATTTACGTATTACATTTTGAAGAAATGCACTGTTCAGTTTTTGTGGTTGTGGTGAAGAGATGAATCTTCAAAAGATTGTTCCTATATAGATTCCCTAAGCAATCATTTGGAACCCTTTCTGGTTGCTAGAACGCCACCAAACACAATATGTTTGCATGAAAAGGGACAGATAAGGAACAATGGTCAATGGTCAAATAAATTCTATACGGAATACAAATTAAGAGTTGAGTAACACACAGTCCCTGGGTACAGTATACCTATAAGATGGGATAATGTGCCTAGGAGAGAGTAAGCAGTTCCTAGGTCAATCTGTAAACGCCCTCCGTGAGCTCTCATAATCAAACTCAGATATAAAGAGGCCTAACAATTGATAAAAACACTGTCAGTACATTTCACAAATGGCAGGTTGTATTGGCAAAATCTACATCGTTACCGTAGGATTTGCGAATGACTGTTGAAACCCTTGTAACATCAACTTGGGTTTAATCAGTATCCTGCCTCGATTTCAAAACTGACAAGATGAAGAACAAGCTATTGTGTAGATTCAGTGAGAGAAATAAACTTTATATTGCAGGTGATAAATTGAATGCTGCTAGATCATGAATATGAGAAGTTACGATGAGAAAGCTGAAATCATGATCATTCTACGTTTGTCATAACATTGAGTTGTTACTTGCTGTTAATGCCTATGTCAACTAAAATATATTGGCTAGTAAAGAAGCAGATTGTAGAGAAGACTCTGTGTGCCTTTTAGTTCAAGTTTCATTGGGATATTTCGAATCGACATATGAAAGAAAATGTTATAATAATAAGTAAATGTCGAAACTGGATTGTTTGTTTCTCTGTGGACCGCAGTAAACCGGAAACTTCTGGATTTGTGTTTTGATCATCACTGTACATGGTAACCAGTCGAGATCATCAGAGGAGGTGACACAAGTTTTGGTGGGTAACCAGCCCTGTAGGTCTAGATCCACCTCCTTTGTCGTCCACTCTCACTTTATTCACAGTCTTTGCTGTTCCATCAGAGCTACACTAGGATCCCCATCACTGGTCACTACTATATCACGTGGATACCCCCCTGGAATTTTTGCTTTGATTTGTTACTTGATAACTGTACTTGAACTTAAAGCATTTCATATCACTGACTTTGCATTGTCCAGAATTCTCTTCACTCAGACAGGTAACACTGGACGGAGTTTTTCATACCCAGTATTTGTGTTAGTGACAGCTCTGGAAATTCATCCACAGTTCTGGGTGACAGGTTTTGTTTTTTCAGTGTGTAGCCATTTTTCATCTGTCGTACAGATAATGGATCAAAATCCCAGTGACTTGTAAAGCTGTATCACTGCTATCAGTTTGGACTAATGTGGCAGTGATGACTCGGACGTGGGAGGAAGTTCTGGTTCTGTGTTTTTTGGATCTAGTATTCCATGGTCACAGGACACTTCATTGGATTCCTCCATTTCTTCAGAGTAATCAGTGATTTCCAATAAGGGACTGACTGTTTGTTTTCAGTCCAAATGTTTTTTTTCAGATTTCTTTGGTGTTTCATTTTCATCTTTCTTCTATTTTCATTTTCATTTTGTTGATGACATGTCATTTCTTTGTATGCACTCCTCTCCCATGTTTTGTAACTGCTGTTGTGAATTTCCACATTATTCTCCACCAAAGTTGGTTATTTGAGCTTTTTCTAATCAGTGACCATTTCCCATACATTGGAGAAATATATTTTCTATCTCCTCTTTGAATCTTTTGTAATGTTATTTTGTTTCGTTGTGAATTTCAGAAAGAATTAAAAATGTGTGGATGTTTTGTGTTACC
Organism: Ostrea lurida; assembly: GCA_903981925.1. Taxonomy (NCBI): domain Eukaryota; kingdom Metazoa; phylum Mollusca; class Bivalvia; order Ostreida; family Ostreidae; genus Ostrea; species Ostrea lurida. The sequence continues at coordinate 49,249 of CAJDSM010019041.1, forward strand.
TTGCAGCACACAATTGAACAGACAAACATAAATCACATGCCTTGCAATGTAATTTTACATATTTCTTTAGGATTGTGTACTACACTTTGGGATAAATCAAGTAGATTTTCGTTTTTGGAATGGGACCATCTTTGTGTTTGTCATAGTCATCACGGACGTTGTTTCCCTTAGGCAGTGCAATGCAACAGACTTTGACATGGCAGAAATCACAGTACATCTGTTACTATAGCTGTCTCACAAAGGTCAATCGGGTGGACATCTTGGTGCACTGTGGCGGGGTTCCATGGTCACTCTAATTATTCTGCAATTCAAAGAGATAGGGAATTCATTTAATTGTATTACAAGTTGATTTCAATAGGTGTACTAGTTAAGAGATTACATTCAGATGTCACATAAATGATATTCAAACCTGAGATTCAAACGGATTACATATATGACATTTATTTAGCATATATTGGGGGGGGGGTTAATTATTTATTTATTAACAACACACCACACACACACACACACAACACACACACACACACACAACACACCACACACACACAAATAGAATATTATGAAACTTTTACCCGGCCCCCTCCCTAGCGAGAGCTTGTCTGGGCTCAGGTGATGTCGAGATTCTAGTCTTTCTCTTGGATCACACAAGCTTCAGCAACGGCGAGCGGATCAACATAGGATCGATGATCGTTTAAAATTAAGATTAAAAAAAAGACCTATACCGACGATTTTCCCTATAGAAGCTGCTTGTATTATTGTTACATGTATAATATATTGTGTTGGTGAAACAACGATTTGCTGTTAGATATAGCCCAGTTACCGTTTTGGCATACCATATTCACATTGTGCAATGGTTTGTGGTTGTGGTAAGGTTTGGGAAAATTAATTAAAATGTTCGTGTAGTTTAATGTCCTTTTAATATCATTGTAAAATCTAAATAAATTATTCTGAAAAAATATTGAAACAGAGGTCTTTAACTGCTGCTTATTGTACGGGGGTTTTCAATACTGTGTTCACACCTAACGCGCCATTTTATCAATCTAGATTAAACACGCGTTCTAAAAATGCCGATTTGATGCCGTTTAAGATGCGTGGTTTATTGTTCACATTTTACAAATCATCTGGTTAAAACCTAGATCCACACATAACACGCATAGATAACGGCGATGATTGGGAAAGTAATACGAAAATATTATGGCTCCGATTGTACCTCAATGTGAATCACTTGCATTTGACAGCGGCAATAGTAATGTGGATACGAGAATTTATGATATTAAACTGATGATTTATCAAAAATGATTCTTTTTTATCGACAGAATTTTTACTGCATGCAAATCCTGTATCAGAACTTTACAAATTAACTATCATTGCAGTTTCATTATGTGTACAATTGAGGATGTAAGCGTATCCCCAAAATTGATTTACCTTCCCGCTAAATTAATCGAGTCTTGGCAATAGATGCATACGAATCTGATCTAGATAAGAGGCAGATTGAACGTTCACACATAAAGCATCGCGTGTTCAATCCGCATATACTCGCGGCATTCAGAACCACCTTATCTACTGGGTTTCAATGACGCGATGGACCCATTCACGTTTGTATCGGATTCAATTCTAGATCAATTGTAATGTTTGAACGATATTATCTGCGATTAAAGCGGGATTAATTACTGAAAAAAAATGTAGGGAACACCGGTATAAATGTGATTGATACTTTTTTAAGAAAAATGATGCGTCTATATACACAAAATTGATGGTGTGACTTTCTACCAACAGATTTAGTCGTTATAGAAATTATAGTTCTCAATGAAATTAATTTATACGTGATAATTTCGTTTCTTTTTTCAAAATTCCTATTGTCTGCGTACACATTAGTGATTGATTTTCAAATTCTATTCGTTGTTATATGTACGAATCAGGGTTCTTGGAGCACAGTCCTTCTGCTAAGTTTGCAAGATTTGTCGCTTAAATATGTTCCGAAATTCCAAACCGCAAAATATGGCCCCACACTATCCCCTTCCCCTCCCCCACCTAACCTCCGGACTCCCCGAATAACAACGTACTTAGTAACTAGCATTCGGACTTCCGGATGGATTTTGTTTCAGACACTTCTTTAACTGCTTCTCTACATAAGACGCGCTCGCAGGCCTATACAACTTGGACACTGATAAACGTATCGTCCGCGACTGAGCTGCGCTGGATGCTTATAGAACCCAACAAACAAACTGCTTACGCGCAATACAACGCCACTGGAGACCTGACGTTCAACACTTTTTTCTTAACATCTGTTGATTGTTCATATTCAATAATACATTTATCAAAAGTGATAATTATTGAAATATTGGACTGGAAAATTTAACCAGCAATCAGTAATAATTAGGAACGAAAAAATAACACACAAAAAACACGTTATTCTCTAAATTGTTGTCCAGGATTACCGTCATTTCAATTCTATACCATGTCAAAATTGTTTGTAGGTTTATTTTTTCAAACATTGTAACTTACATGTATGCTTAAAGCTGATGTTCAGGTCTTGACGACAGCAGTTAATATTTACTTGGACATGTTTCACAAGTCTGTGTACTTTTCCTGTTTTTTATCATGCTACGCACAGATGTGTATATCGTCAATCTCCTTTGCTAAGGAGCATGTAAATTAAAATGCTCTTTAGCATATATATGAAACCAAAAATCAGGCCTTTCAAGTAAAAGTGCATCGTTTATATGACATGTATTTTTAATCTACCAAGGTAACAAACCATGTACATGTATTCAAATAACAGGATTATTATCGGCCGATCTATATATGATTGTGTTCTTAAGTGCAATGGAGAGAGGGAAGCTTTGATTTAGTGTTTCAAGAAATGAATTTTATTCAATAATATTAGTTAAAAGTTCCTGAATAGAGTCTTCAGAGATATGTATTAAATTAAAAATATGAGTGGGGCTTTCCAGATATTAATCTCAATAAATGGATAGATAATAGTTATTTGGTTTGATTATTACTCGGCTCCAAAGTTTTAAATTCTGTATATTTTTGATTGCTGCTAAATACGTTAATCTTCAAATCTGCAAGCCAAGTCAGTTACAAACCAGCTCCAGGCAAATAACATCGCCATCATCACAGTGTGGTACAGATCCGGGGTATGCCGTTTTAAAACTAGAAACACCGATGTTTTTGCATTTTATTTTCTTTTTAATTTTTTTTTTGCAAATCAATTATTGCCCATTTGTCTACTTCATGCTTGATGCGATTATACATTTAGAATCAATTCTCAACTGCAACCTAGTTGCTCCAAATCATAAATGGTTCGGAATGAACGGTCATGGACAAAATAGGGGACAAGGGTATAGTATGTTGGGTCGTTTCTGTATTGTTTCTTTTGGAAATTAGAATATTTAATTTTTTTTTTAATTTTTAGCGGCCGATTTGATGCTTTGCATCAAAATTATCTCCTGTATATACAGACTTTACTACACATGTTTGTTATGGTGTATTTAGAGTGTCTGGTCAATCAAAGCACCGGTTTTGGATTAACTAAAGGTTTAAACCAGAAATATGTTCTGAAGACGCTGTTACATGGAATACATTTAATCACGGGTAGTCGGAGATCGTGGTATCTGAAAAATAAATACCCACCCACCCCATGTAGATCTCCACACGACTGGTCCTCTATACAATGTCATCCATGACAGTACCAATAAGTACCTGTAAATATTTATACTGATATATATGCGTGGTGAGCATCTGAATAAGCGGGATATGTTTACCGCTTATGAATTATCTTTTTCGTTATCAACAAAGTACAAAATTAATGTAGTTCGAATAGCTGGATTTTCTTAAAAAAATGAACTGCAATTAAAAATTTATTTGACGTATGTCAACTGTATCAAAATTTTGTTTCATTTCTCCTATGCAGTTTTGCATTTGGTTTTACAAACTGATACGAACACTACATGTACCTTGGGGCGCGTTCTGATGGGTTTTTCTAATTTTTCAATCTTTGAATTTCTGCCATTATTCAATTCAGCAGGATCATTTAAGCATAGCATTTGTGATGTAGATGTATATTTTAAAACGTTGCAGTGAAGGAGGTCATGGACGTTTAAAATTCAAAACAAATAGATGTTACCAAAACAAAAAACAAACAAAACAAAAACAGAACAAAAAATAAAAATTACAGTATGTGTAATGTATGTTAAAATTAAAACTTTTCACCTATTTGAAGCTGGTGCAACATCGCTTGTCTTTAGTTATTTTGCGCTGATACATTCCCGTGTTTTTTGCGTGAATTGTCATGAGGTCTGAACCATTTTCAACACTGTTGCGCTTGAGCAGTGACACCTCGAGGGAAGTAGTCACGTGTGCACATATCTATCAATTTGTTTACTTTGTTAACTTTGAAATACATCTGCATTCCTTTTCTTGCTTGATGGTCTGAATGCCGAACGTGTCGTCCATGTTGATCGCGTTCGCTCCCATTACTCTGCGCGTCGTCACGTGATTTCTCCACCAATAAAACTTATGTTCGATCGAGATAAATTGTATAATTAGCATGGATGTATACTTTTATAGTTTTTAAAATTATACTACATTTATCTCATGATATATCCAAGAAAATTGCCTATATATATACCTTTAAATATTAAACTCAATGGTTGAAGATAACGTAATCAAAGATATAAATCTTTACCGGTTACCTTTCCAGCATATTATCACCGTTACGCCCATTTACGATTAACAGAATTTGCACATTTTTAAGGATCTTTGTTATTTCCTTAATTTAAAAAAAAAAAAAATCCCAAAATTGACATATCTTCAGAAGCAGAATAACTATACATATGTATTTTTATGATTTAGTCCCATTATTGAAAATTTGTAATGTTCATGCTTGAACAATGTACAGTGTAGTTGTCAAGCAATTTTGCCTGAACACACCTTCAGGTTTTGTTAGCTTACATCGGATTTCTTTTCTTTCGTGTTTAATATCAAAACCATCTTATTCTATTTACGTCCATCCAGTTTTTGTTTCATCTTCTGAGTAATCGGTTCTTTGAATTCGGTAAATTAGTTTATTAGCAGTGTTAGGGTGGGTGTTGTTGCTCGCCATGCACAGTGCTTTTTACCCCCCCCCCCCCCCCCTCGTTGCCTATTTCGATCTGGATCGAATTGCCACCTTTCCTTTTACAAGTTGCCTGCGGTTTCCGCTTGGTGGAGCCACTTGTTATCTCATTCGGACTATATGGTTCCCTTTATGTACAATCTCTCGCACAAGGTTCGCATGCTCACAATGTTTTTATTAGTTCTTTTAATTTTGGATATAACTTTTTCTTGCCTGTTGATTTATTCAGGATATTGTCATGTTTAATTTGAAAGCTTTTCTGTTCAGTTCGTATGCACTGAGGAGTACTTTCAACTGATTTGCGACAATAGACGTTCCACCAATTCAATTCATTTATTCACTTCAATACACGATGTAATTCAGCACATTTTGTATACATGTAATTATTATATAAACACTATTAGTATATAAATATAACATATTTATGTTCACAAGCCACAAGATAGGGGAGGGTGCATGATGTATTACAATATATTTGAAATGGTGATTATAAATATATTGAAGGGGGAATGCCAGACTAACTCCTGGTTTGAGAAATGAATATTCATAGTTTTTTTAATGTGTTTAAAGTTGATTACGTTATAAATCCTCAATTCTCCAGGAAGGCCGCAGAATATTTTTCCGTGTTTTTTCACAGGCCTGAGAAAATCCTGTTATACTTCAAGAATTATTTTTGTCTGCCGGTCATCATCTCTTTTCCACCAGTTTTTTGCTTTTGCAGCTCTCGAATTCATTTTCCATTTCATAAAGTTATTTTCATTTTTCTACGTGTTTTCAGAGTTTGTTTTCCTTTACACCAAATAAAGCACGTGACTAATACCCACATTCTCTTGGAACTCGCATTATAGTGGTTTCAGTTGAATTGTAGAGCGCCAGTCCTTTTCATTGTTGAAGAGGAAAGGATTATTACAATTGCAATAACAGCTCTCATTCATTCAGCAGAATAATTAATGATACCGGGACTATCAAATATGAAGATACATGTAGCATTTATTATTGATGAAATCTTTAATTGAATTATATGTGTTCTTGTAGCTCGCATCTTTCAAATATATGATAAGGTGTTCTTCACATTCCATTTAATTCAATTTATGTGCATTTAGCGTCGTATAGACAGCGCTCGTTAGGAACCGGTTTTTCTTTCAAAATCTAGTTCCTTAAGGTAGATCTCTACACCATCATAATGGCCGCCTTCCTTTGAAACATCAATATCAGGGGTTATATGTCAATTCTTCAAATTTAAATGTCTTAGCTGAGTACTCGTAGCTCAGTGTAGGTTAGTACGTTGCTTCTGAAATGTAGATCGCGGTTTCGATTCCTGCAGGGGTTTATATATATATATATATATATATATAATTACTTTCTACTAAAACGTGCATTTTTTTTTTGACACAAATAGTTTTTCATCAGGTAAACGGAGCAATTTGTATTCAACAATGTTTATAAAATCGGCTTAACAATTTCAATGGGGCAGGTGCTTCAGGCCAATCTCGCCAATTTCCCAGGCAAAGCAGACATGTTGATCATGGACATATAATTTTTTTTGTTGTGTCAATTTTTCAATAAGTAAAGACATTATTTCTGCCAAAGTGGTTGCCATGGAACATCATTGATCATTAAAATATCCTCTCTACAGTGAAATTTTAATTCCATTTTCTGTTTTTCTGGAGACCCTTATCATTATTTAACAGATTTTTTGCTTCGACAATTCTATATCACTAGATATGAATATTTTCTTTTTTCATTTGTTAAAGAAGCAACGAATATAATGTACAAAGTCTATGTCTTTAATTTATCGCTGCAGAATGGCCGTATAATTTGTTGTAAAGTCACTCTTTTGATGTTGACATAGAAAAGTTCTTTGGTTTCAATAGTTCAGAACGTATTAGTTGTAATTATAATATAGACTCCACATTTGGTTACACCACTTTGGGCATATTTTCTCAAGTCGAGAAAACAATTTTCTGAGATAATTTTTAGAAATACGTAATATGTTCTTTTCTATGTATTTCAGTCTATTATTTTCTTTAGTTAGAGTCGAAGGCGGACGGAGATACAGTTTCCTTTTTCAATAACAAAATGGATTTAAGGTAGCCATTGTCGCGTTAGTCCTTGCTGTAGCGGTCGTGTATTCACAAGTTTAGACAGAACTCGTTAACACACCATACTCAGACTCTTCATACGATTTACATCATTAGGGTTAGTAATATAAATCATGCGATCTGTAGATACTTTTCATTTAATTCTCATTCTGAAACTAATCATCTTAGTTCACTTACATTTCATTAAAAAAATTCAACCAGAATATACATATACAACATTTTCTAAGAATCTCGCGATAAGCGGTCGTGGTGTTACAGGTCGGATTGTTTATCATACGACCAACAATGTTTGCCATCATGACGCTGTCTCTTGGCACATACGCCATCAAGCCTTTCTTCTTAGACTGTCAACCACCACAGCTCGCCATCAAAGCCGTTTCCTTATCCGCCATTTGTAAGTATTTCGTTTTACCCCAGTAACATTTATGCATAAATGTTCCTGATTCTAATGCCATTGAATTATAAGGATTAACAATTTCGGTAATTGTGTATAACATATTTTATATTAGAGTCAGGGATAATTTCCGGAAATGTACTAGTATACAATGTATGATTATTTGTATTTGTGATTATCATTGGCATGGAAATGTTTTACCAGTATTATTTCATCTGTTAAGTATAATACCCCCCCCCCCCATTACATTTTCACTGGTGGCGGTAATGTTCGCTACATGGCCGAGGTGGCGAATTCGAGCCTCGATCGTCATATGTATGGCTGAGTCAAACTTATGTTGTAAGCATAAGTCGCTCCTACGCCAAAAGATTGGCACTTAGAGGTGAGAAGATATGATCTTAAAACAGAGGTCTGTATCGTGACATGCGATGTCACTATTGCCTCGAGTGCTTAGCTTAGGCCGAAATTTGTGGTACTTCATCAGCAGCTGGTGAAGTCTTAGCATTAGTGAAATATTTTCGACGGGACGTAAAACAAATAATCTTCGTTGTGAAGCGCATGCGGTGTCATTTGTAAAACGCTTGCTGATTGGTTGCCTAATATGTTAATTGAAGATGTGAGGCGCACAAAAGTTCCAGATTTGTGTACAATATTATATAACAAATCTCTGTTTTGAATCCTTAGAAAGTCCAAATTAAGATTATCACTAGCTGGGTACAATTCATTGAATATTATATGATATTCAGCGGACCTTCTGCAACAGCGACACCTTTCATAATTATCTAATTGAACCAGGAGTTCCGAGTACCCCTTTACTTCCGGGTTAGTAGATATCTTAGTAACCAGTGCGTGTTTTATTTTTAGAAGTAAATATATACTTTATCTTGGAGGGTGATTTAACTAAAGAAACAGATTTATCACAAAGTCTGTTGAATACAAGGTCCCTATAGTTCTATAATAAATAGCTATAGATCCGGACAACATATAATTTGAGGTACTTATTGCATATCAGCCATCCCCAAAACCGAGAATATCCAAATGATTGATAGTGTAACTATTGTCGTTGTCTTTCACGTTCGTGTAAAGAATATGCCATTTTGAAATCCATCTTCCCGATTAATTGCTATCAAAATATGCTCCCTATTGTCCACTAAACACCCCAACACGGGTATGTTAGATAAATTACACCACCTCGACACCACGTGAAATAGGTAAGCAGCAATGGCCGACTTACTAGTATTTTCCCGATTTCTGATTAGCTAGCTACATGTACATGTACAAAGAAATGGGGAACATTTTCACAAAAGCGGGATTAATGGGGATGGCGTTAAGTGGGTGGGTTTGCTTTCCCGATTGTGAGAGCGGGAATCGTGCTTTAAATCGTGAATATCCCGCCTAAATCAGGAAAGTTGGCTTATATGTTGACCTCATTCCCTTACTGATTCAATACCACTGTTTCGAGTTGAGAACTCTTCTGTGTAGGAAGTTCATTTAGTGGGACTTTGAATGCCGTAATGGAACATTGTGGATCCAGACTTACAGTCAGTGAAGAAGAGGATGAAATGTATTAAAAGCTACTTGCTATTTTTTCCCGCGTTTTCTTTTTCGGAATACACCATGTGCTATCAAATACTTTACGTCAAAGTCCGATAACTCTAAATACCAATAGTTCACCACGAAAAGCTATCATAATACAAACTCTTTACCTGTGGTCCATTACCAAGCAAATTATTTACCTGTTGCCCATAACAAGAGCAAATTATTTACCTGTTGTCTATTACCGAAACACTTACTTTTACACAGAACATTGTAATGATATAATTACGCGCTCCTGAATAATTGCATCTTTGAAAGAATATTTACATTTCTTTCAACTCATGTTTTTGGCTTTGATTTCTTTTCAAATGTAATGAGTAGCATTTCTTCATGAAAGCAGTACAGCTTTGAACAATGAATCTTCATATGATAGCACGTGTATTTATCGGCTAGGATTTCGGACAGAAATGAAAGTAGAGTGTAAATATGAAAGTGAATTACTTTAAAATTTATGCCGGCGTGAAACCTCGCAGTCCATACCCCATGTACATGTGTACTTTCAAAATCATATTTTTTTTCTATGAAATGTATCGCATTTTAAAAGTTAGTTACTGGAAATTTTGCGATGGCTATTATTTTAACACGGTGTAACCTCATGAAGTAGTGATTTTATTCTTTTTAATAGTTGTGATAGCATTCATCAATGGATACAGCGCAAAGATGGCAACACATATCCAGAATATCTGCACAGTGGTGAAGCTGATAGCCATCTTGATACTAACCATCGGCGGGATCGTCAGGATTTCACAAGGTACACATTGCTATTTTCAAGGCAAAAAACCACAATATACATGTAATTGTATTTTTTAAAATAGTAATAGTAAATAAAAAAATTGGCATACTTAAAGACTCATAAAAATAATCCAGTACCATTTTTAAAATTAAAAATATACAAGTCCCCGTGTCACAGCAGGTGTGGCACGATAAAGATTTTTCTCCCTGTTTAAAGGTGATAGGCCTACATTTTGCATCCTTTCACTTAAACAATATACAATCAATCAATCAATCATTGACCAATTAATGTAAGAGTGAACTCAAGAGGCTTTGTTGTGTTTATTACTGCCCCAGTACATGTATATGGAAACCAAAGGGACAGTGTAATTCTAGTATTCTCACGTACCACAGGTAACAGTGAAAACATCCAGGATGGTTTTGAAGACACAGAGAGCGATGTGTCACTTATTGCCATTGCATTCTACAACGGTCTCTGGGCTTTTGACGGCTGGTAAGGTAGAGTTGTAGAATTTTGTAAATTTAAAAAACCCAAAATTTTCGTTTCCAGTATTTATAAGTAAACTTAATTCACCAATTTGCAACTTTCAGGAACAACTTAAACTTTGTTACGGAAGAACTGAAGAACCCTGGAAGGTAATTTTCGTACTAGGAATAGCGTATTACGTAGACAATCGTTACACACGATACTGATGCAACCAAACATCAGTTCACGTCAAAATACAACTTCGATAACATTACATTAGCATTCACCTGTAACAGTCATTATCATTCCTATGTTTTTGCAACGTATTTCATTTCTCGATAAAAGCATGATCTATGAACCTATAATATAAAGTATAGATATTCAATGTCAATGCTGTTTGTCGTTCCGTCGAGAATTTTTCACTCATACTAAGATGTTACATGTACCAGCTGGTGAAGTACTATATATTCAAACCTACATGACTTAGTGTACGCGTAGTAAGCGCCAAAGCCTGTCGCGACACGGCACATCTGTTCATAGGGTTATATATCCGCCCGTGCCTCTAATTCACTTCTTACGCTTGACACGGCCATGACATTAGCGGGACCCAAGCTCACTGTTATAGACGCTAAATCACGGAGCTACCGCGAACGGTACGCGACTATGGCAATATTGTGAGGTTAAATCGAGGAGCATTTAGTATTTTACACTGAACCTTAAGCTATGCTATGTGATGATTTAGTTCCGGGCAACATGTGTTACATTAAACCTTGGGTTCAAAATATAGGCTGGGGATAATGGTTAAACAAAATAAATGCTCCCAGAAACCCAGTCATCTTCTTAAAGTTATACCCTTGTAATTTTATATATCCCATGGCTCTCACCAGTGAACGCATTTGTTAAAGCTACTCTCGCTTCTAAATGCCGAGCGGTAGGCGAAGGAGCAATAACTCTCATTTCTACGTTTCGGGTGCGACATGCTCAAGGCACGAGCGTCGCACGAGACACGACTATCGGTATTCCCAAAATATCTACAGTATATGAATGACTGACTGTATTTAGCAGTCAATATGTTTTAGCAGAAGATTTTTAGAAGGCGATCTTACTCATTAAAAGTAAAGTTAGAAAATATGTGTTAAATAATACCGGAAACCCACATTATATGCTTTATTAGTCCAACCCCAAATAGAGAAACAATACACTTAAAATCCTCAGATTAAGTAAAAGTGACGTGTTTAATATCAACGTAATGAATGATATTAACCTACATGATTGTGTTGTCTTTACTTATTTCTTATTGCAAAATAGAAAACAAACCCATAAGTGTGTGTTCAAATAATGGATATTTCATAATCTTTGTTAATTGATACAATAGGCTTACCAATGAGGACAATATTTGAGTAATTATGGTCTTTTTTTTTTAAATCTAGAAATCTCCCAGTATCCATTATGATTGGAATCCCATTGACCACAGCTTGCTATGTTCTGGCCAACATAGGATACCTAGGTGTTATGTCCAAAGAAGAGATTATCGTATCACACGCAGTGGCCGTGGTGAGCGAAATTACTTTGATTTCCATTTGGGTGTTTTCAACCTTAATAGATTGATTACAGAATCCTGATTTTATTTCCAGGCATGGGGCCAGCGCATGTTGGGTGTTGCCGCCTTTATTATGCCTATCTTTGTTTCCATTTCCTGTTTTGGAGCCGCAAATGGCTGTTTATTCGCTTCGGGAAGGTATGGGAACCAATGTTGAAAACTGGATGTCATTTTGTTAGGTATTCGCGAAATTTGTTTTATTGAAAATGATGATATTCTGAACTGGGTGTTTATAAATACAAGTGTAAGTTGAAATACGATTGAAAGATATGTAATTATATATTTACTCATTTTGGATAATCAGAAATAGCAAAACAAGCCATGGATTATCGGTAATATTCTGATAAATCATGTATGAGTAATATGGAATAAATATAAACCTTTTCTGTTGTTGTAGGTTGTGTTTTGCTGCAGCACGCGAAGGTCATTTCCCTCAGGTTTTCTCTTTCATAAGTCTCAACGGAAGGACTCCATTACCGTCCATTATTCTCACAGTAAGACTGTTATTCCAGATACATCACCCTGACTGACAAAGTGAATGGATATCATTCATATAGATAACACACCACTGTCAACCTGCTGACAATTCATCATCCTAGCATAAGGTTAAAGTATCAAAATGGAAACATTGAATAAGTGTACAGACCATCATTCAACCACTGGAAATATATCAATCCACCAATCAGATGCTTAGAATTTCGAATCAATCCACCAATCAGATACTGAGAATATCGAACAAATCTACCAATCAGATACTGAGATTATAGAACCAGATACCGATAATAACATATAGAGAATATCACATCAGTCCACCAATCAGATACTGAGAATATCATACCAGTCCAAGGATATCATACCAGTCCACCAATCGGATACTGAGAATATCACACCAGTCAACTAATCAGACACTGAGTTTATCATATGCACCAGTCCACTAATCAGATACTGAGAATGTCATTCCAGTCTACTAAGAATGTTATTGTCATACTATCATCCCTTTAACATTATATATAAATATTGCATGTAGTTGAGGGTAATTTGGAAAATTTTCACCCCGAGAAAAACATGTCAACCGAGGCGTAGCAGAGGTTGACAATGGTTTTTTGAGGGTGAAAATTTTCAATGTTACCTCAACTATATGCAATATTTATTTTGTTATACTGAATGTTTTAAAAACAACAAACCGTTTCGTCTGCTGACGTTGATCACTGTCATGCGATGTTTCGTACATCCATGCTGGTAATCTCGTTTATCACAAACGCTCAAACGACGTCGTCTAACAATCTAAGGCGAACCGTAACGCGCATAAATTTGACGCATGTAACAATTTTTCAGAATGTTACCCGTCGTCAAGTAATGTTTCCCGTTGCTAGATACTACCACTGGAGGGCGTTTTTCTATTTCATGGGGGAACAGTAATGTTTTTGTCAGCTGTCCTTTGTCCAGTCAGATTCGTGTATTTTACATGAAAGTAAATACATGTAACTATGAACTTGAATATAGTTTATCATCACGACCTAGAACATATCGGTCTATAAAAAAATCTAATCTTATAAAAATGTATCCTTTATCCCCGCTAAAGTCTGAGATGCCGCTGCATAATGCAGTCCGATTAAAATCAGTACATGGTCACCCCTCGACTCTGATTTGAACCACTTCTTTGTGAAATGATGTGCAATGTATTAGATTGTAGATACGCACATCATCCTCGTGACAGTGAGATTTGATTGGTAATATGTGTATACCGCTGTTCATTAATTAACTCTCTTTAATGCTACTTTTGTTAAATCTGTCAATTTTCTTTGGACTAAAATTTTGAATTCCAGCAAATATGTTGAAACATTCCGTCATTATGGGTATGCACTAGTTGAATACGAGAGAGCATGTTCTATGTATGATCAGTTTCTAAACCAAAACAGAATTCCGAAAAATACGTTGACATTTCAGGGATTTCAACAATGTCGTTTAAAGTCAGCTCGTCCCAGCTATGGTGGTTATGGTAATTTTGCGTGAATACTGAGCATATCGTTACATGTAAAACCCAATGCTGTCAGGCGTGTTCCTTAGTATTTGTTAGGCCGTTCATTTCAATCTGATTTTGACTATGGATTAATCTACCTCATTAAAATCGAAGACTCAGCAAATGAATTTATGAACAGACTTTCAAAAATGTTTATCCAAAAAGGAATTCTTTCCTGGAGCTCTGGTCAGAACACGTTTACGAATATACATGTACATGTACTGTGCATCACACAATGCCATTCATTCTTGATTTTAGTATTTGTAAATGCTCGATATCATTCAATCAATGCTATATCAGCACATTATTTGCTTTTTATTTCCAGGCGTTTATCGGTGCCTGTTTAATTATTCCTGGGGACCTGAGCACCTTGATCGATTTCTTCAGTTTCTCTGCCTGGATCGCCTACGGCTTCACCGTCTTTTCATTGTTAGTTCTACGGCGAACAGAACCTAAGGCAGAGAGACCTTACCGGGTACAGTTTGCAACATATCCTTACGTTCTTTCGCTATTTTGATAGGATAGTTGAAATGCAGGCTGTGATTTTTCTTTCAAGTTTTTGTAGTTCTAAAGATATACGCCAAACCATATAATTCAAACCTACAGTATGTCAATTTTCTGTGTAAATTATCAAATGACACATTATAAATTCAAGTACGCTAAAGTTTGATCTTAACTGCAGGTTCCCACTATAATAGCCGTATTTGTGGTGTTGACGTCACTCTACCTCATTTTGGCGCCAATCATACATTCACCTCGTGTCGAGTTCCTGTACGCATCTCTATTTATAGCTAGTGGACTCCTCCTGTATTTTCCCTTTGTATATTTCAAGACATGTCGCCGTCCTGTTCAGCCACTAGTTGGTAAGGTTATATAACAGTATATGATCAAATGATTTTGCAAAATTTATGCATAGATTTGAAACTTGCATGTTTTGTTTTCTGAATTCATATTTTCTATTTCAGATTGGATCACAATAAAAATTCAGAAGACTTTCCTCGTCGTACCATGATGTAACTATTTTGTTTTGACATTGGAAAGAGTGATGTCTACTGAGATTGGTGGCTAGAATGAATCAAAACACTAAATTCGAAAATCTTTCGACGTGAACATTTTTACAATTCAATCAACATTTCAATCTATTGAACTTTTGAAGTATGCATTTGCAACCCATTTATAATATTAAATTGCGGATAGTTCTGAAACTGAAAATATCTATCGTGGCTTACTCAAATCATCTCTGCTAATGGAAATTTGTCCGTCGTTTGTCCTTGCATACTGTATTTTTCACAATTCTTCCAGAAACAATTGGCGAATTGATTGTCATGCACCTTTCCAAGGGACAGTTCCTCAGAACGCGAGGATTAAGGTTTAGTTAACGCGTCTTTAATGTATTTGATTATATGAATATCGCATCGGCTTTATGAATACCTTTTTGCTCATCATAATGCTACATGTAATCATAATCTGATAAAGATTTTTGTACTAATGTACATGTATACTTGTGATATAATGTGACATACAAACTACATACTTTAGAAATGTTTCTCCCCTTGAAAACACTTTGAAAGTTGAAAATTTCTTGAAATATTTCGTCAGTGTTACCGGTCTCCCTAATGGGTCGTTTTTCGTAACAAACGTTATGGTAAAGAAAGCCTACATGTATATACAGACTGAGAGTACTGTGGCGTTCAAATTGATATCCATTATATTGATCAAGACTATGTTGAAATGCATAATACTTAAAAGATAAACACAAGGATGCAGTTTGTGAAATTGATATGGAGGTATTTGCACATATAATAGTATTAATCACAGTGTATTCATAACACGATCATTGATTTGGGATGTTTTAAATGTGTATCGATGTAATAGCTAAGGCACTCGGGTGAACGTTGTGGCGCATAGTCTTTCGTATCATTGAAATAGATACACTTTGAGGTAACATCACGTTACAATTCCATGTAATTTGCACATGACTACAGATGGTTGTTACAATGACATCCGGTTGTTGCAATGACATCCGGTATACTGTTGCAGGATCAAATGAAAACGAAAGTTGTCACATGGTTTTTATGTATATGCATTTGACGCTGGTTATGTCCAAGTGATTATTTTTACTTCTGTTTTCAGGTAATCTTTATGCATTAATACCGTCCAGTATTTACAATAATTCCATTATTTGCTAAAATAAAAGAAGCTTGGCATCTACAGTAGTATTATATAGTGTTTCACGTCAGCAGTAATCTACATGTACAAACACGTTACATATTTTCAAGTTAATAAACATGTTGATAAAATTCTACGTGTTTCGTCATTCATTAAAACTTTTGTCATCCTCCCAAGTCAAGGTTTTGTGATCTAACCCTTGACGAATGTAGCTATTTTTTCGGGCTAGGAGTCCGTTTTTATTGGTTCCAAGCCTTGCCTTGGAGCCAATCAAAGTGCGTTTCTCATTCTGTACACTAGTTAGACATAAATAATGCTGGCTGAGACGAGAAGATGGCAAGCTCTTTGATTTCATTCAATTATTGTCGCATATGCAAAGGTGTTTTACAACTTAAACAAATACCGTCGTTCGATGTTTAGAAAATCATTAAACTTGTTCAGTCCGAAATTCGTTTTGAAAGGAACCGTTTCATTGGACAGTTTATTTTTAGAATAATGCGCATTGTGACGCCTACATGTAAGCCCGAAATTTAAATAGAGATTGTTGTGGAGGTACGTTATCAAAAAGCCTAGATTTGTGAGGATGATCCTTTTTGGATATGACTTGTCGGACAGCGCACTCGGTGGTCCGGGTTTGATCGTGGCTATTGACAGTGGTTGTATGCGAGAGGGTCTGGTGCTTGTCTACTTCGATATATAACAGTTTTTCGTCGGGTACATGGATTTTTCCCACACTAATGACACTCTTGCAAAACCACACCTTGGAATCCTGCTGGAAATATCCTCTTGACTTTCATTAATTATCCTGATTTTTATCATCTGATTTGAATGACAATTCATTGATTCATTTCTTTTCTAATCATTAATGCAGCCATTTCACTGCAGAAAATTCTCTTTACAATGTCTACTGAAGATAAGAGCCGAAACACTACTGGAGATTCAGAAAAGATCCTAAGGTTGTAAAAGTTTTGTGTACGCGAGAGGAATTGCAATAAAAAATATATTGGTAGTTGGTGCACTCGTTTACATTTGTAGAATAGTGTCTACTTTTCAATTTAACGCCCTCGAAACACGCTAACATTGTAATCATTTTTGAAAAATGATGCATATAATAATAACAGTTGTATGCGACTCGATCATGAACTAATCTTGCGTTTGCTTTTATGGCACAGACAGTATGTCCCATTTCATGAAGAGGGAACAATAATAATCACCATAATAATTTTTATTTCATAAAAATAATACAAAATGGTTGAAAACCAGTGTACAGTACGTATATTTCCTACTTTCAGTTTTTACTTTCATTTACAACATCCACTTCTACCACTCCAGTCACATTACACAGCTGCTTACACTGAAAACTAGCCATTATTTCCCTTCTTCCGGCCCGACGAGGCTTCACTTGTACAGTCTCACGAATTTCCTCGTTAGGGCCAATCGATTTTCTGTAATCAAATAACACATTTCTTTTACATTTTAAACATGATCATTTGCACTTTATCAAATATAATTCTACATAACCAAATTGAAACCCTCTGGTAATTTTAAATCTATATGATGTATTTGATGTGTGAAAACTAATTATAGTAGTCGAAGAATTTTCAATCATAACATATCTTTCCGTTTAGTATATCCGTTAGGAA
Organism: Ostrea lurida; assembly: GCA_903981925.1. NCBI lineage: Eukaryota > Metazoa > Mollusca > Bivalvia > Ostreida > Ostreidae > Ostrea > Ostrea lurida. The sequence goes on from CAJDSM010019041.1 coordinate 67,093, forward strand.
ACACACGATCTAATTGTATTAACCTTAAGTAGTATCTCCCGGGAGAACTTTGTCTGATTCTCAATACAGAAATAACTGCGGTATTTTGTGTGGGCAATAAAGACATGCCGGATAATAGTGAGATGACTTACTTAATTTTGACGGATGATGGTTTTACCATACCGGGGCCCTCCATACAAATCGACCCACCAGTCAGTGGAACAGACAGCGGATTTACAAGCTTTACAATTACATCAAATGGTTTACCTACGACGGCGCTTCCTTCTGTCTGCCAACATAAATCAAATGGGATAAGTTCTCATTTTGTGTAGTAAGTGGAAGCAAATTGACATGGTCGTTCTTTGACTAAATAGAAAGCGACACAACTCGGTTGAGACCTACCTTTAGCTCCAAATTTGGTTGCTCCACCCGAAATATTTCCCGTTTGATGTAAACTTGTGAGGTTTCCTTAACGGTTGCCATGACATACACAGAAACATGGCTATCCGAATCAATGGAATTAAGGTATTCCGTTGCTTTTAGAGACATGGACGATATGGACTCTTAAAAAGAAGCGAAAATTTCAGAGAAAATAGAGAATATCATATCCATTCATTCATATATCGTCAAAAGCTTTGGGGATAAATACACACTCATGCACAACAATAGATATGACGTTCTAGCCTACCTTTACAAGGCTCGAGTACATTAGTAGAGCTGGAGTCTTTGATATCAGAAAGAGGCACGGCGGTGTATTTAGTGGAGACGGTAATCATGTAGACTTCCACGATCCTCGACTCCTCGCTGGTGTTCGTCATTTTGAGGTCTATGTCGATGTCTCCGGTTTTGTGGACTTCTCCGGTTAGACAGAACTCTACATCGCATGCCGACGGTTTTTTGATCAGCACGTTTGTACGCCCACTAAATCGGTTGGCTTTTGCAATAATTTCTGCTTTCTCTATAGAACCTGCAAGAGCAAGATTCATGTGCTAAATAAATGAAGTTGACGTGCAAAGAATACACAATCGACACTTAGAATTATGAATCGTAATGTAGTCAAGGTTACCTACAAAATACTTTGTACTTGACATACCTCTGCCATTTATTATTCACTTGCAAGAAAAAAAAAAAAACCACCACCCAAATCACCAAGAGATACTGTGAGCAATGCTCATTAAGAAATTCTGAATACCTCCGCTTATCCCAATCGCCCAAAAGGGCGATTAACCGTTCATGAATTCTAAATGGAAACCATATTGCTACTTTAATTTCAAGTGAGGTTGACCTTTGACCTTTTGACCCCAAATTCGGTAGGGAACATCTTTGACCGGTATAGTTCATATGCATGACATGGCAACTCTTAAGTGGAAAGTATAATGCTCTAGAGCCTGGAAACCATATTGCTACTTTGATGTTCCATGTGTTCGACCTTTTGACCCCAAATTCAATAGGGAACATGTTCGTCCCATGGGTAATCCTCATGTACGATATAGTGACTCTAGGTAAAAAAGATGATGCTCTAGAGCCCGGAAATCATATTGCTACTTCGATGTTCAGTGCGCTTGACCTTTGACCCCAGTTCGGGAACATCTTCATCCCAAGGGTAGTTCTTATGTAAGATATGGTAACTCTGGGTGAAAAGGATAAAGCGTTAGAGCCCGGAAACCATTGCGCCTACAGACGGATGGAGGAACGGACGGACATATCCCCCAACGTTGTTGCGGGGAGGGGGGGGGGGGTAGTCATGTAATCTTATGCCCATAGTACATCATTCAAATGGAGATGAAATGACATTATAAGATAATTTGATTCTACAATTTTAATTTTGAAAGGCGAATTACACATAACTGAATTATGTCTCATAGTGGAGATACAAAACAGTTTTTGATGCTTACATAGATTGGTAAAACATCATATACATGTATGAAGAACTGTTCTGTCTTAAGATATTTATGACTTTTACTAGAAAATCCTTCGAAATATTCCACAAAAGCATGACATCGTAACGTCGAAATAAAAACCACGTGGATATCACAATGGCCCGTCATAAAGTTAGTTTAACCAATTATATTCAAGTTCGTTGGTTAATGTGGTCTTGTTTGGTTAGCCTTCGTTTTCTTTTTTTACTTGATAACAGCAGTAAAACAGTGCATTGGTGTGAATTAACAACATTTCATTAATTTTGAAAATGACGAAGTTGTATTTAAAAAATTCTGGTGGGGATAGGAATAACCAAGCGAAACCATGATGAAGACATATATATCTATGTTTAGGGAACCCCCCCCCCCCCCCCGCGCCTTATAACACATAATGTAATCGAGCTGCCTGCAAACAAATAAGGTAAATTCTACAAATAAATTCTACTATACATTACAAAGGAGGACATTAGGAGAATGGTGCATAAAATCAATTCCCAGAAAACAATTGTGCAGTACCCCCCCGCCCCCGGCTGCGAAGAATAACCACTGATGACCTCCCAGTCATTGGTCAAGCGTGGAGTGCTCTGCGAGTTCCTAAAACATCGAACGTTTCCACCCAAAACTGGAATGATCACAAAACATACTCGTATGCAGCATTTTTATGTAAGGGCCTAAGAAGTATAATTAACTTACGACGAAAAGGTTCTGATTACATATAATTTCATGCACATGAAGACAATAGCGCGAACAAAATATTTAGAATACTCGCAATATACCGTACTTTCAGCCAATGAAATTGAAGGAATTATATGATTACGAAATCATTCCATGCGGGTGTGACCGGTCAACAGGGGATGCTTACTCCTCCTAGGCACCTGATCCCACCTCTGGTATGTCCAGGGGTCCGTGTTCGCCCAACTCTTGTTTTTGTATTCTATTTAGGACTTACGAGATTGATCACTGTTCGTTATCTTTGCCTTTACATCTAAGACTTTAAATACCGAATGAACACTATTACTACCTGCTTCAAGTTTATATTTGGATGTAACATCATCACGTGATATGGTATTGACTGCCTTGGTGCTCATGAACTTCCCCACCACGTCATCGTCTTGGTACACGGGTTCCATATTGCCCTCAGTGTCCACGGTCCAAAATATCCGGTCTCCGTTCACTTCTGCAAACAGGAACTTGGTATCGTAGCCTAGATACAGTTCCCCATTACGTATTGCTCGTACAGAACAGGGTCCACAAGTAAAGACGCCTAATTAAAGATTAAATGATAAAATAATTAAATAAGAGTAACCATTCACTTTCAATTCACATTATAACAAATTGAACCTGCATAATAATTATATGTACAACAATGCTGAAAATAACTTCAAAACTTAATAATTAAAAAATTGATTAAAATTAACCATTCATTTCCAAAACACCTCTTTTGTAAATGGGAAACAAGATGTGTTTGTGAAATACTGATGCCCCCGGGTTCCACATGTCAGTGGAAGGTTCTTGCCAAAAGGATTACGCTTGTGAAATATGATAAGACTATCACTTATGGCCAATGTTCAAGTTTTGAAAAGGAGATCAACTTTCAAGGTGAAGGTGAGGAGGTCCAACATTTTGGTACCAGATTAAAGGGTTTGTCATGATAAATACACATGTCAAATATGAAAGTCGTATCACTTAAAATTCAAAAGTTATAGCCAATGTTAAAGTTTTTCCTGCAGACAAACAGACAAGCCAATCAGACAGACAGACGGACTGACCAAAACTATATGCCTCCGAATCGAAGATTCCGGGGACATAAAAATTCAAAATCGTCTTCATTTATTCTCATTATACTTGTTTGTGCAAATGCATTTTTCAGTTGCATAAAGATGTGAATGTGTCGCATTTTTCACAAATCACGTGTATATTTAATGTTAAAAACTCCATGATTTATCTCTAAGACTATGTGTTAACTTCCATTATCTAACATAGGAAATTACATGCATACTGTACATGTAACGTTAAATATAAATAGGCGAAGTTAACATCGTTTAAAACGCAATCATAATCCATCAAAACATATACAGAATCGAGTGTAGGGCAACTACGGACCTCCGACAAAAGCGAAAGCGATCAGGTGTCATGGAGGAGTAAGCATCCTCTGCTGACCGTCACACCGCCGTGAGCCCGTAGTCGAAATAAAGTAATCGGGATTACTCGTAGTCAAATCTAGTAGGAAAATGACAGTCTAACAAGGGTATGAAACAAATCAGTCAACATATGACTTAGTGATATTTATAATCGCAAACAAGGTCATTATAAGCGACCGTAGAATTTGCGAATAATGACTTAAACAAGATTCGTTATAACCATGCAACACTCAACTTTTTGGTTAGTAGTTGGCCTCGCTTTAAAAAGTCCTACATACTTTCCTCAATATTACCTAAATACTTCGATCTGAAAAATAAGTTCCTCGTATTTGTAAACAACAAACTTTTTAAACTATATCATATATACGATATGTATGGATGTTACATGTATACAAAGTACATGATGGTTTGGTTGATTATGATTATTTAATGTTTTACGTCCC
>CAJDSM010019042.1:0-17936 GCA_903981925.1 Ostrea lurida
AAAAGCTCAGCCTACAACATCCTTAAAGCGCGAAACACTCGCGAATAAACGCTTAACTATCATGTTATAGCCTGAAACGTTTGGAATGCAAATAAACGATTTACAACGCGAAAACTACGTACGCTTTTTTTATTCGAAACTTTAATGTTATAAAGCGTAGATTTTCTTATAAACACTACATGTACATGTACTTTGGCCTAAACCCCATATTATCTTTATGGATAGCTGGTAGGGTAGTACTGTACTCGGTTTGACACATTAGTAGACAATGTACAGCAAGAGATAGCAATACCTCTCGAAGAAATTTTTTAACCGCGTTTAGAGGTAAGATGAAATTCTGTAGACATATAATGAGGTGCATTTATGTTGTCTGAGATTGACATTGGCAACAAATTATTTCCATTCTACTAATTAAACGCTCAGTCGAACACAAGTCTGTAATAATGATAGTAAGGTTTTATATCATACCCCATCCCTTAATACGGCCTGAATGAAACGGTGGTAGTAGTGGTGGTATGTGTAGACATTCCATCTTAATTATTACAGAACAAACTTGTACCGCGTACTGGTTCCTGTGTGCCGAGATGCAGACGACACATTCGACATTGTTCATACGCCTAACAGACTTTAGTGTATTATTGAGCCACAATTTAGTTCACCAGTATGACCTACCATTGAGTCAAACTGCTGTCTGATGTGTTTCATAGCCATTGTAAAGCCGTTTTTCACACACTGATTCGACTACAGATTGTTCCGTTACCTCGATCAAGACTATGGGCTCTCGGCGGGTGTGACCAGGTCAATCAGGGAGCTATCCTCCTATGCACCTGATCCCACCTCTGGTGTGTACAGGGGTCCGTGTTTGTCCAACTCTTGTTTTTGTATTCTATTTGGGACTTGCGAGATTGATCACTGTTCGTTATCTTTGCCTTTACATTATCAAAAATAAAATTAAGGGATTAGATAGTAAAAATGAATAAAATGTCATGACTAGAAAACAAACTTCAGTTATAAGAGCATGCAGATAATTTGGCAAATTGTATATATACATGTACAAAAAGTGTCAAAGATGGGGTATGATACTATAATCTTCCAAACACAATTGTAAACCTTGAAGAACAATGGTGAATGACACTACCGAATTGCACACGCGCAAGCCCCCTAAATAATAGGTCGAATTTATAAACAGTGGCAGTAATTATGAAATACATTATCCCTATATATAAATGTTTTATGTTCATGAATATGTCATAAACGTAGCATTGAAAAACTTGCTTATCAATATAAAGAATAACGATAGACTTTTTCAGTTGTACTTTGTATTTTTGTATACAGCTGTACATGTACATGTATAAATCTCACTGACTTTGATTCCATTGTGCTCAAAATTTGGAACATAGTTTGTGTTTATTAATTGTCACCTAAGAGAGGCCTCTCTAGACAATAAAATAACGTAATAAAGATAATAATAAAGTTAATGGTCAGCAATGTCAAGTGACTGTAAGTTTCAAAGGTTGCTATGGTGACAGCCGAGGGACGTGACCCAGCAACCAAAAACAGAATGAGCAACAAAGTATTGTGAGCGCTGCATCTCCCAATTTTGGATGAACAATACCTTAGTTAAGCAATATAATTTTCTGGGGAAAATATAATTAAAATTTTTACGTTAAATTGCATCCAAGTATTTTAATGCTCTGGCACATTTAAGGTGCAAATTCTGGCAATATACTTTTCTTTTTGTATTTTTGCCACATTTTATTCCACTTTAATTGACCTTGCAAGAAACCTTAAATTCAAGCGAATAAAAAAGAACGAAAACAAAGGTTATAAAATATGCAGAAAAGGCAATTGATTTATTTGGTATTCGCAGAATAAATCAGAGGATTGATCAGCGATTGACCCAGTATATATATTTAGTTGCAGTGGTCTGACATTTTATGTATTTGTTGACAATTTGCCAATATCAGATACCTATTTACAGCATATTTGTTTTACTGTGGAGTTTCATGTTGAGAAAATAAATTGGTATCCTACATGTACTTTACTAATTTACCATCTAAGGGGTCCAAAAGGTAAATGTTTCATGCATAATTGATTTACGTATTTTTTATACATGTAGTACGTCATGCTACGTAGGGCACTCGATAAACGCGCTCTATCACATAACACCTAGTTCCGCTCCTCTCAAGAGGCTGAGGGCTCGTGTGCGAATCCAGGCTAATGCTTTACAGTAAAGATCAAAGTATCTTCTCATCTCTCTCTCTCTCTCTCTCTCTGCTCTCCTCTCTTCTCTCTCTCTCTCTCTCCTCTCCTCTCTCCTCTCTCTCTCTCTCTCTCTCTCTCTCTCTCTCTCTCATTACCCCGTTAAGGTAAATGATTTACACGATAAAAATTTCCGACTTTAATGTTACTCAATTGCTCCTAATTACTCTGTGTACACGAGATCGATATCCTGCCTAGACCTTCAGATTCAGATTGGTGGACGCATCAATAGTACTTTGCTTGTTAGTATCTCTGTCCTCCATCAGTGTTTACCATATGATATGAAGGATAATCTCATTTATGTTCATCCAAAATTTGGTCTGGAACTAAATCATTGGCAATCTCCATCAATGTACTGTGAACTACAGCTCTCCACCTACGTTGTAAATTTCTTTCATGGACTCAAGGCCATATGCAGAAAAATGTTATTTTAGTTTTCCTACCTATAAATGGCTCTGGTGATTTTCATTGGCTTAAAGTTTTTGTCCAATTGAAATAATATCTCAGATTCTTGGACAAACATGTTTTACAAAAATAATCAATTGACAATCACACGTAACTGGTAGAGTGATCTGTTCAACATTTATGATAGATTTTTAATAAAGCAAAGCAGACATCGCTTCTCAAATGGAAGGTTTCTTTGGATTGATCTGATTCTGTCTGGCCTATAAAGGATAAAACCATGCTTAAATGTCTGCAAAGGATTAGCAGCGTTCATAGACCAGGTAGGAAAACCCTTCATTAATTAAGTGACAACATAAGTCATATGAAGAATATATTGCAATTTGTATGCATAATTAAGAATAAGAAATTAACTTTTACATCTACGTGAACATTGACCTTGCTGACAGTACTCAATTCATTGTATTTTGTTGCATTTGATCTTCTTGGGACGTAATGAATTTCATATTTCAATATTTCATATTTCAATATACAGCGTATATGCATTGCATTGTTCACAATCCATTCCTTTCTTTTCATAACTATATAAAATGAAAATAAATACCAATGAATTCATCATTTGCAAGCGTTTATATTTTCTATTTCTGTTTTGTTTTAATTCTTCATTTTTGTCACTGTAAATCTATCATTCAAAAAATGAATCTACATTTTTGAAAAATACTTTGGGAAAATAGTTTTAGGACCTATCCCAGATTCGCACGCTCCTATCATATGTGACGTGGAAGAGCTGCACAGTAACCGTGCTTTCATGGCGATACAATCATCTCTAATGAGGACATTATAGAAGATCTGGCCCGAAGAGGGAAATTTTGAAAGTGGGATTCCTGGATTTTATTATTATTATTATTTTTTGGTCGGGCCGGTACTGAGGATCCTCTATACTTTTGAGTACAGACGTCCCGCTGAGATTTTCAACCATACCCATTCATATTTCCGTTCAAAATATATATTTCATACTAAAATTGTGACCTGTTGGTGTATAGTTGTAGCCAGTGAGTGCATATTGTTATTTTGATACCCGAGTTGTAGTTATATCGTGGGGAAAATGTCATCATATTTCATTATTACAATAGAGGATGAATTCCAGCAGATAAATTTACCACCCATTGATGTAATGGCATGCCAAATTGTCTACCCATAGCATTGATATAACAGATTTATGAAAATTGCATCCCATTGATATATTTGTCAAAAAAGCGATCCATACCAGCGGCACGTCTGTGTATACCAATATATAGGAAGAACACCCCCGGGGGTTCCATCATAACATATTTTTCATTACTTAGCACTTTCTAAATTTTTTGTGTGACAAAATGTGAATATCATCAACTGTAACTCAGGGGAAAATATAAAAGAAATAAATAATTTAGAAAATTAAAGTCCTCGAAAAAATTCATTCTAAGTGTAAACAGGACTATGACATAGAGAATGAATACTCGTCAATATTTTTTTCATCCTTGATCAAATCAAGGAGACTTTCTATACAAACATGTCCAAATCATGTTGTTTCGGCGTTTTATGGGCATAAAAGAGTTACCATCCTGAAAGTTAATTAAAACTGAGTGACATGCAGTACATCATGATTTCGATAATTCTGCTTATTTGACTCGTGCAATAGAATTAAGTTTGATAACTTTATGAAAAAGATTATTGAATTTTAGAATAGCAATATACACGGCCTTCGAAGACTGTCACTTAAATGTACTGTAAGTGAGTATCGTAACGAAGGTTACTAACTCCTTTTAGTTAAATGTACATTCATTAAATTTGTCTATATTATTACCATCGTGAATATAATGATATTGTTGGGAAATTGAATACCGGTAAAACCGCGCATGCTTGGAGATGAAATCGGGAATTCTGGGAAAATATGTCTAAGTTCGGCCCGCTACTGCAAGTGACGACATTACTTAGAACTATAAAGTGAAACCTCTTCCTAAGATCTAGTTGAAAGATTTATGTTAAATTGTATTCGCGCTGTAAAATAGATGTTACCTGCTGACTTTCTTGCATTTTCAGTATAGCTAAACTGGTTACATCTAATCTCGAGCTCTCAACAATGGGATGCTTTACCACCGAACCATCTTTAATGTTGTCTAGTAACGAATGATACTAAGGTTAGAATCTAGTAAATGCAGGGTGCTTAAAAATTTATTTTGGACATAAATTTCATTGTTAAATAGGTACCTCCAGTGACTGATTTTGAGAAAAATATCTTCAAACATGGGTATCTACATGTATGCTCCGTATTGTGTATAACGTGTATGAATAATGAAGGAAATGTGCTGGATGCTGAATAGTCCCGGGTGGGGCAGCTTAGCTATTATATCCGACTAGATAGGGATGTGCGCTGGAATAGGTAGCCTTTTTCCATTAGGAGATATATGACAAGGTATAGAAATCAGCAATGAAATATATGATAAGGTTAATGTTTACTCAATTAATAATGAATGGCTTTCTAATTTGATCCAGCTTTGGCAGTTCTTGTTCGTCATATGGGAAAAGGTCACCATTTGAACAGAAAATTATATGAAAAGATACAATTCTCAAATCTAAAATATATGAAAAGGTGGGGGTCTGCAATGTCACGGCACATCCCTACCCATAAAATTACGAAGTGGCCCCCCCGGAGCTAATATAATGTTATGAAAATTCACCTACAAAAATTGTCAGAGATACGAATACATGACTTGTATGTTGATGCTACAGTCATCTGCCATGCTTTGGATATATATCAAATTATTGAAAAGTCGCCATTTGCTAGATACAGTAACTGCTTTTTTACGTAGAAAGGTCAAGGTCACCAGGGAATGTAAGAAATAGATTCTCGATTATTTCAAATACATTATTGTATTTGAGCTTTATCAATAGTACTGAACCTTCACATGAGGCCTCTCTATATGACCTCAAATGATATATATTGTTTTGAATCAGCACAAATGGTAATTAATATCATATATAAGAAATATCTAGCGGTGGTCTTTAATTCGACATTTCGATATATCGACGACGTTTTATCTATTGATAATAATCATTTCCATTCATATGTCAATTTGACAGCGAACTAGAAATAAAAAACACCACAGAGTCTTCCATGTCTGCTTCGTATACAGACATTTTATTGAACATAGACATTAACGACAGCTTTATGTCAAACGGAACAAGTTCAGACTTCCAATATTGATGTAGGAACATTCCATATGGTGTGTATGTCTCTCAACGTATTCGATACGCAAGAGCTTGTTCTGCGTATGATCCGGTTTTTTTAAAAATCGAGACAGGCTACATACAAACAAGTTTGTGTTGCAGGGATTTCAACAGTCACGTTTAAAAAATGCATTTCGCAAATTTTACTTGTGGTCGTTATTTTAACGACTTAGTTTGCCAGCATAGCGTGCCATTGGGTAAAATGCTGTCTGACAAGTGTCATAACAATTGTTAAGTCGTTCTTTATACATTAATTTTGTCTACGGATTACTTCGTTTATCTGATCAAGACAATGGGCTCATTGCAGATTTACCAGTCGACAGGATATGCTTACTCCTCCCAGGCACCAGATCCCACCGCTGGTATGTCCAGGGGTCCGTGTTTGCCCAACTCTTGTTTTTTATTCTGTTTTGGACTTACGGGATTCATCACTGTTCGTTATCTTCGCCTTTTCATTTACTCATTATGTAATATTAGTCACGATTTAGAAGTGAAACTATGCAATGGAATTTACCGGTTTAAAATCATAAATCAAAATAATACATGTAAATATAACTTAAGGTTAAGATACAAACACAATTCACAATTTCAAGGAAATTGTTCGTTGTGGGTAAGAGCACTGTAACTATGCTTTTCACTAGAAATTCCTATATTGTATTCTAAATTGTCATATTCTTTAATAAATGTTTCGGGTGATTGTTGGACTTTTTATGTTCTTTGGGTCGCTCACTGAACATTATGACAGGGTATCCATTTTATGCAATTGCCTATAGTCGGTAATTAACACAGTTTTTTTTAAACCAGTGGAAAGGCAGATCTAGCACAGCAATTATTCACCATTTCCCTATACAAATTAAGCATTTTCCAAGTCATCTGTATTCCTTGCGTGTTTTCCCTATTTCTAGTTTTACAGGACAATGCAGCCCAAACGTGGTTCGTAATTGTTTTCCCGGTAAATGTTCCATAAGAGAAATATTGTTAATTGGACGTTTCGTGCCTCTCATCGCACGCAAAGAGGAAGTCAAATAGAAAAACAACATTCTCAGTAATTTGTCGCCTTCGCATCTTTTAAAAATTTCTTTTACTATCACGGATCACTGAACCCTTTAAATAAATGTCTGCCCACAGCCAGTATGGCGAGAAATATGTTTCCGGCCTCACCGATTAATAAAGTGAAGAAGTCAAGCTAAAATTTCCGTTTTACATAGCACGTGTACTGAGATACTGAAGCACGACTTTTAACCACTCCTGCACATTTCTTGCAGCTTTTATCTTTTCGCAATATAGATGGATATATTTAAAAGCTATATAGATTCAACTATAATTACTGGTACATGTACACGTACTTTTAATGAGACATAAATTGGCTGTGTAATGATCATCTTTGATTATTTGATATTTAATGTGAAAGTCTTTAAAAATTATTGTCATCATGTAAAGTGCATGTCCATAATTTAATTTTTTTAAAATATACATTCTTGACGTATTTTTAATTAGACATAAATTGTTTGTGTAATGATTATCTTTAATGGAAAAGTCCTTAAAAATATTGTCATTATGTAAAGTGCATGTCCATGATTTCAGTTCCGAAAAATTGGTCATCTGTTCTTAATAGTATTTCCTTTTTTTAACATATCGCGTATTTCATGATGCAATTGACTGATGCTCAGGATGAAGAAAGTTACTGGTGATTTGATTCTGGTGATCAGTCTATCTGAACATGAACAATCATTTTTTACACTTACATTGTACTTGCATATATCGTAACAACACTAGCCTATCTTGATTTCGTCACGCTAAATTTAGCCCTAATCCATGATTTCTTTCAGCTATTACACATGTATGTGATATCACTAGAACCAGACAGGGATTGAATTTATATACATTCTTCAGACTTTTTATACATATAATGCTAAACAATAAAACCATTAAAAAGGGTGTTTTGAAGCTCCATTGTCAGTAAATCAGTCCTCCGAATTTACGATTGGAGTAAAAAAAAACCCACAATATAATCATGTTATGATTATATCATTTCGCGACTAATCTCGCTAACGTCCTATCATCCTGAAATTTTCTTCACTGCATTGCAGATGATGCTAAACATTAACTTGGAAACGAGAGATGAAATACGATGCAAGCATGCATGTTAAGTGGGGAAAAGATAAGTTATATTGCCGCAACTTGTTACAAGGAAATACCGGCTCTAGAAAGAGAGGAAGCAACAATGATTAACCTTGCACAATGCATAGAGTGCTTTTCCAAATCAATATTCCGCAGTGACATACAGTTAATTATCACTGCCGGAAAATCCTATTTGTTACAAAAAGGTTGAATAAAAGAACGAGAACTCCTACGTCACAATCCCGTTTCCAGAAAAACATGACAATGGACTCGTGCTAATGTCAATTTACACCAAAACTGCACTAATTACTTCAATTGCTTTGTGATACATTTTCCTGAACTATGATTGTGGATTAACATTTATCTAAGGTCACTTAAAATAGATTGATATATCATTTTATGATTTCCGGGAAGTTTTCGCGTCCGAGTCCGGCATTTACAATTTTTTTTACTGTCGATTTCATTTCCGCTGTACCTGGCAAAAACTGCCGAGTATACACGTAGCTGTTTAGATCAAAGCCTTACATAAATAAACTTAGTGCTTGTAAACAACGAAAATTATAAACGATGTGAAGTGTGTGGATCGTATAGGCAGAAGTGATCATTGCACGATGGATTTCCGCTGTGAAGTAAGCAGAAATCAGCAGGCAAACCCGGGAGGCAAACAGAGTCGGACTCTTTTAGATATAAGGAGACAAACTTCATAGAATTACGATCAACAATCATTATGATTGTTCACTATAGCAGAATAAATCAAACAAATTATGCCTGGGAAAGTCTGACAGCTTTATGTAGCTCTTTGGAGAGGAAACTTGTACATATAACGAGGACAAACCGAATTCCTCTCAATAAAGATTGTTATCAATACTATAGTAGTAAGAGGAAGAAATATCGACTTGGGGGAAAATATGCCAAGGTGAGGAATAAAGTCAAAGGAACCTTCTTAAGGGAAGGAAAATGAGAAAGAAGGAAGTAGCCAAATCAGCAAAGTGAATGCCCAAAACTTCTGAAGACATAAACTCGAAAAGAAATTTCAGAATTAGTTGACGATGGGAATTTGGCATCTACCGAGAGAAAAAAAAACCAACAACCCACATACGATGTTTTGTCACAGTTCTACTTCATACAGGATAACGGATAATAGAATTAGAAATAAAGATAATTAACGAACAGTGATCTGTTTCATAAATTCTATAAAGAGTATGGAACGGAGACTAGGGCAAACACGGACCCCTGGACACAACAGGAGTAGGAGGGATCACATAGGATGGAGCACAAATGTGAACAAAACTTTTCACACGCTAAGAAATTAATAAACTCCTACAAGGATAAATACGAAATCTTTAAGACCAGATTCCATCCATTATCCACCAAGGATCTTACGTACCGTTATCTATGGTATTCAACAAATCCATTGAAAGTAGTGCATTGCCAGATATTTGGAAATAATTAAGAGCTATGTTAATTACGTACCGGTCCAGTCAGTTTAACCCCTGATTTTCAAACAGTGATTTTTCTATATATTTTACAAGGGTCCTGTGGTTTCCGAATTTGGAAAAATTGTCGATATTTCAGTCAAATCTGGAAAAATCTATTTTATTGTAAATGAGTTTTAAAATCATATCAAACATTATTATATCGTTATCTTTGCCTTTACATAATGCCAATAATTTTCACATCTTATTTTCTTTAACCTTCTAAAATTTTAAATTATTCTACATGTATCTAAATCATCATTCCCATAGGTATTTGTTATTAAAGTCTTATGTGCATGTATATTATTGTTAACATCAAATGTTTAATTTTTTTTTCAAATGTGTTTTCCTTTCCTAATTTTATCATTTGGAAAAATGCAAGCTAAATTGGGTGGGGGGGGGGATTGGCAATTTTTGGGAGGGAAAAGAGCCGAACTTCGGACTTATGGTGGGCTTTAAAAATCACTGTCAAAACAATGGGAAAACGTATCAAGACAATTAAGGGCATTAGCACAAATTAGATCAGAGTTATATTTAATCGAATAATTTTTCATTTGAAGAATATTTTCTTTTATGATACCTCTTTTATTGAAGAAGCAACTGTCAATGATGAAAATGTGTAGTCTTTAATTTATCGTTTTGTGATTTAAAATTTTCTAAAAGTTTTAAAGAAATTTTCTAGAATCCATATTTTTTTTTCATAGCAATTAATGTTTTCGTGGTTTGGTGGGACATTTCCTGGATCTAGCAATGTATCTACGTGTGCAAGGGCTTGTGTGAAGTTTATTCGTCCCATTATTTGGGATATTAAATGTGTTCTAAACTAAACATGAATTTGAAGAATTTGGGTAATTAGAAAATTCTACATCACATAATTGTAGAATAGACTACCGAATAGTTATAATTACAGAATAGATGCTCTTTTAAAACACGAGTTAAAACATAACATGGAAGGTAGTTACACCTTAAGAACTGTGACTATAAATCTGATAATTATTGCTACAAGTACAACTGAAAAAGTAAAACATACATGTATCTATTTGATTCTGAAGACGAGGAAAATTTAGAGATACATACCGATATACCTGCGTTTGAAAAGGGCATTAGTTAAGCACACGTAGGTAGTATAAGTGGAAAAGTGGACAGCAAATCTTTAAACGGCAAGAAAAAATGAATGATCAATCAATCCAGTCATTACCCATTATGTGTTCATACATGTACAAGACATCTGTGAAAAATAGAAACTCGATATCTTCTGTGTTTGAAGTACTGATTATACTGGAATTCATCTTTTGAAGAAATCCATCTTTTGAAATGAAAATATTAATTGACGCCCATCTGTTGACAGTCATTAACGTTTGGGGGGGGAAAAGAACGTAAACACCCCAAAATTATATCATATACAATATGTTTGCATAACTCACAGAGAATTCCGACCAAGACACTTTATTACGTTAAAGGATAAGTACTTATAATATAGATAATATACGGTACCAATTTTTATGCACCAGATGCGCATTTCGACAAATTATGTCTCTTCAGTGATGCTCAAACCGAAATGTTGGAAATCCGAAACATGAAAGTAAAACTTTATAAAAGTGATCAATGTAGTGCCAAAAGATTGGGACCAAAAACGTCGAAGGATCAGAGCTATGCCTGAGGGAGATAATCCTTCATTTTGATATGAATTTCTAATTTTACCACTGCAATTAAATACATATCCGTATTTCAAGCTAGTAACATAGTACATAGCAACTGGGCTGTAGAGACCCTCGGGGACTAACAGTCCACCAGTAGAGGCCTCGACCCAGGGGTCTTATAAATAAAACCTCAAGTTTGCATTACTACACAACATAAATGAAGATCTACCACTAATCACGCCTATGCGATTTGTCGTTTAGCTGCAGTTCATCAAATAATCAAATCCCCAATGACTGAAACTCGACTCTATACAGGTTTGCTCTTGTAAGAAAAGTGAGGGATACTAAATGCTGAACTACATGTAATTGCAAAGTAGCAAAAAACATAATCGGAGGATATACATGTACCAAGAGAAAATAGAAGTGTGGGAGATGGGTAACACCTGGTTGTTTTAATAATCACAGAAACGGAGTTCCCCTTCATTGTCTTCCTTTTAAGGGACCAATGTCCTGTTCCTAAAATAGACATTGCGCATGAGAATACAAAGAAAATGACAAGGGTGTGGGGCTCCAAACACTCTCAGGCAAGGTACTGCTAGTTACATGTTAAGGAATCATGTTATCATTTAGATACCGATTCTGAAAATTGCAAGGAATTCCGATTAAATACAACGTTCTAAATTCAGATGGTCGTTAAAACAATTTAGTTTACCAATATAACCTACCATTGACTCAAGTCAAATGCTGTCGGATGTGTTTCATAGCCATTGTTAAGCCATTTTTCACACACTGATTTGACTACGGATTGTTCCGTTTACCTGATCAAGACTATGGGCTCACGGCGGGTGTGACGGGTCAACAGGGGATGCTTACTCCTCCTAGGCACCTGGTCCCACCTCTGGTGTGTCCAGAGGTCCGTGTTTGCCAAACTCTTGTTTTTATATTCTATTTCGGACTTACGAGATTGATCACTGTTCGTTATCTTTGCCTTTACATCTAACATAATCAGCACTGGTGTCCCATTCGTATCAAAGGTTGGGTGCCAAACCAGTTTTAAAATACGAAAACAAGCAAATAGAAATCCTGAATAGTATGAGAGTGACCTTTTTATTTCTTTCTGACATGCTGTCCTACATTAACAGCAATAATTATTTTCTACATTGTACGTCATAATGGCATAGCATTGACAAAAGTTTCTAGATACCTGTATTGTTGGTCTGTATTTATTCTACTCTTAATTTTGTACTATACGAGAGTTATGAGATTGGTCGCTGTTCGTTAGCATTGTAAATTACAGGTATCTATCTAATAATCGTGTAAACTGATCGCAGACGATATCTCCATCATCACATGACACAGTCTTTCAACCGCAGCACTGATCTGCACCGCTTTGACACTCGATATCAAATATGTTAGCGCCATTTGCATATCAGTCAGTTTAGCTTCTCCACTGCAATTTGCCTCATGGACAAATTTGACTAGGATTTCAATGTACACATTTCTAAGGGCGTGGGGAAATGTAGGGATCAAGGGTTTGTTGGTCGTTTCTGGATGTTTTTTTGGAAATACTAGTAACTTAGAATACTAGTATATAAAATTTTAGCGGCCCATTTGATGCTTTGCATCAAAATTATATTGTAAATAATGTATCATTAATTTATTATCAATTATTTACCATATTTTGTCATACCAGTTTGTATTATTTGTTCTATCGGAACCTGTTTTTACAGGTATTCATCAGCAATGATGCATATGGTTCAAAGTTCAAACTGATGTGAAACGATATCATAATCTACATGTATGTTTAATATCTTGTAAATTATTTCGTGTCATAAATTGTCATAAAAGAGAGGGCATTCTAAGTTTCAAGAAATTGTGCCCAATCGTTTTGCTATAACATCTTGACAATGACCGTGACCAAATCAAATCAAATCAAACAATATATTGATAAGCATTTCCCTGATTCGTATTTCCATCTAATGTGCTATCTGATGGATTTCCGTAAATGGACAGGGAATGTCAAATCTAATCAGTCAAATTAGCACAGATAACGTCATGGGGCTTTCGCGTCAAATTTTTATAGCATAAATTCTATAGATTAGTAAAACGAAAAAAAAGATTACGAATATCCATTACAATTGTTCAGTAACTTACATGTACGTCTTGTAACACAGAGGGATTACGTTGAACACGGTGTAATATGTTCCCACCCAAATTCTGAATTTCTATTTTGACAAAAATCATTCTAAATAACCTTAGTTAGTGCATCCCTATAATTTACCTGTTTCAGATATGACCTTTCTTGTTAGCATTTAGACAAAAGATTAATCAAAGGTAATTTTGTTTCCTAAACACATAACGATATACTAATGTAAAAGTAGTTAAAACCAAAAATTTTCATGAGCGTCAAATTCTTTGGCTATGAAATATCTTTTAAATATAATTGTTTTCAGGACTTCAGTATTTGTAATTAAAATATGAAATTAAATATCTGAAGTATTCTAAATATCGATGTATCATCTGAAACACATCCTACATGTTCAAAAATAATCAAACTTCCAAGAATTATGCTTCAGATGCCCCTATTGAACTCCTATTGGGTGATGAAGGAAACTAGCAGTGCCGAAAAAACGCGGGTTATACTTTTTTCTGCAATGCTAGATTCCTTCATCACCCAATAAACCAACAAAGAAAGCATTTTACCATTTTAATGACATCACCTAGTAGTTTATTTATCATTAATCACGTGATGTATTATATTTTAGAGATCTCGCTGAAGCCAAAATGTCTGGACCTTCAGCGTACACTGAACCGAGAGGCCCATCGGACGAGCTCTTACGAGATCCCCAACCTAATTCTAAGAAGGGGGCAGACATTTGACATGAGTATTCTCTTTGACCGGGTCTTCTCAGAGCAGGATGACGTCATCACACTGCAATTTGTCACAGGTCAGTGAACACTATCAATATAATTCAGTAAGTACCATGTAGATGGCATTGTAGTGTAGTTTGGTATCGGTCAGTTAAAGTCTTGCTTGATCAAGATAAAGGGCTCACGGTGGGTGTGACTGGTCGACAGGGGATGCTTACTCCTCCTAGGCACCTGATCCCACCTCCGGTATATTTGCCCGTCTGTTAATTTGTATTCCGTATAGGATTGATGAGATTGATCGCTGTACGTTATCTTCACCTTTTCATCTGAAATTTGAAGTCTTAATTTTTGCTTTCAAAATCTTCTTATTATTTTAATCAGAATGTAGATGGGTTGGTATCGTTTCATTGGCTGTAGTTTTGCCCTTTGACCTTAGAATAAGTTAGAATGCATGCATATAATGTTGATATGTATCTGTATATCATGCATAATTTACTTTCTATAAGGACGAAAACCTTTACAAAGCAAGGGAACTGTGATATCCGTCCATAAAGCGAGGGAACTACAACCGGGTACCTGGGGATACCAGATCACGGGGATAGACGAAAAGAAGGTCAATGTCAAAGTATGCACGTCTGCTAGCGCCATAGTAGGAAAGTATCAGCTGTTTGTTGACACCGTCCACCGACCGAAAGATGGCGCTTCACAAAAATGTCGTCACTGTCACCCAGACGATGTATTTGTCATTTTCAATCCATGGTGCCAAGGTAAGACAACCCCGCGAAAATCATGTGTCTGTTATACTCAGCGAGACAAAACTAATTGACAAGTAGTAATATAGTTATGAATGTATACATTTTCAATTTAGGTCCAATGAACTGGATGTAAATCAATTTCAATGTTTACACATGTCACTTCAGTGAATTAATAGAATTTACTTTTTCATGACGCCATATCTGAGAATTACTTAAATTTTCTCAAATAAGACCTGTTATTTTAGATCGAAACTTTTAGGCCGTTTTGTGGAATTAATTGCATATTTATCGAAATTTATGATCAGACACCGGCAATAATTACAGAAATAATCGATTGGTATTTTTGATAAAAAAATCTATAGATATCCGAGTTGTAAATTAATGCCTTTTTATCGAAAAACTAGTGTATACTACATTAGAGGAATGGCTTGCAACATTTCGTATTTAAATCAAAAGACAGACAATGGAAATGATGTGGTCAGATTTGTCATCTTGTCTTGCAATTTGGTTCTAAAATTTTGTCGCCAGCACTTGGGTATTACTTTTATTAAGTCGATCGTCCGTCTGTCATACCGTAGATCATTATTATGAGAGACCAGACTCTAATACTTCACAACAGGTAACGAATGTGTTCCTTAGTACGATTTGATGTAGCTGAATGGATCCATTTAATTACACGATGTAATTCCTCGGACCTGTCGCTGTTTAATCTGTTTCTAATGAGTTAAGTTATCGATCTCTTCACTTTTTGTCGGTGGAAAAATTTCATGCAAGTTATTGCATAGACACTGTTCATCAATGTCCACGCTGAAAATATGTCAGTGAGATTAAGGCGGATGCTATGAGGGAAAAGTCAGCTTGCGCATGCACTCACCAGACCTTGATAACGCAACCTTTATTTATAATTCGGAAACAAACATGGTAGCACGTAACCGTATACGTATGTCAACTTTCGTATGCACAAGTCACAATGTACTTGTTTTAATATTAGGATCGGCAAGGTTTCATAAACAATTGTCAAGAGAATTAAAAAAAGATGTTCAGAATGATTTCTTGTTATCGATATATATATCCTGTCTTAAAACGAATGCGAGATGTCTTTAATCAGTATAGCTACATGACAAATATTCACCTCTGCAAAAGAGGTTGTTCTTAACTTAGAATGGAATGAAACTTGTGAGGATAACTAGTCCGAAAGCCCACGCGTACCGAAGAATCATTGATCCGAGAGCCCACGCGTCCAAAGGTTCATTGATCCTAAAGCCCACGCGTCCAATGGTTCATTGATCCCAAAGCCCACGCGTCTGAAGGTTCATTGATCCGAGAGCCCATGCGTCCAAAGGTTCATTGATCCAAAATCCCATGCGTCCAAAGGTTCATTGATCCGAAAGGGTACGCGTCCAAACGTTCATTAATCCGAAAGCCCACGCGTCCGAAGATTCATTGATCCGAGAGCCCACGCATCCAAAGGTTCATTGATCCGAAAGCCCATGCGTCCAAAGATTCATTGATCCGAAAGCCCACGAGTCCGAAGGCTCATTGATCCGAAAGCCCACGAGTCCGAAGGTTCACTAGTCCGAAAATAAATTACGCAATATATCCACCACAAAATATGAAATCTGATTTTTCTGGCTATAAACTAAAATTTACTAGAGAAAACACTTTGGATCAAAATATCACAAGACTATATTGCTTTTTCATGTTACATGTACACTCTTGCTTATGCATGTACATATATCAACCTAATTTCGGACTATTGAAATTTCGGACTGTTGAATTTTCGGACTAATGAGCCTTCGAACTACTGAACCTTCGAACTAGTGGGCCTTCGGACTGAGGAACCTTCGGACAAGTGGGTCGTAAAAACACATGCCTATGGTCACACGTCGCAGTCATTTTTGAAGAACGACAATTTGTTTGTTCTTCAGGGGAGTCTGAATAGTACATGTACTTTTATAATTTCTTTTCAGTAATGATGTTTACTTCCGTTTTACCCAATCTTTGTGTATTAGTTGTTGTGCATGCCTGCTTACTTTCACTTTTTTCTGTGTTAGTTTAGCAGAGTTTAGCTATGTTTATCAATATTTCTGTTCTATTCTGTGTCAGTAAGATAAATACATGTAACTATACCTTGACTTTTAGCGGACTCGGTGTATTTGGAGGAAGAGACACACAGAGAGGAATACGTCCTCAATGAGACGGGGAGGATATGGATGGGAACCGTCGGCAAGTTCTGTGTCCGGCCCTGGAACTTTGCACAGGTCAATACTTTAAAGCAATACTAGCTGGTTTTTTTTGGGTTTTTTGTTGGTATTTTTTGTTTTTTGGTTTTTTTTTTTTTTTATTTTTTAATTATTTTTTTTGTTCACATTATATCAGAATATATTGTTCTCTATATGACAAATATATACTAAAAGAAAAAAAATGCATCTGAATTATATGGAGATTTTGAATATAAAGAAAGACAGAGTAAGAGTAAGAAAAGACAGAGGTAAGAACTAGTTTAAGAAAACAATTGATTCCACCTGTTCTCACTGGGTATCATATTTTTCTTTTTTACCATTTTTATAAGAAATAATTTTTTTGTGTTTCATAGAAGAATTTCATTGTGATATTGCTGCATGTAAACTCAAGGGATTCTCAGTACATCTTACTGTATACACATAGTATTTAAGCCATAAAACAATAATATTTTGAACAATACTATTGTTTTCAATAAAACCAAGAATAAAAGATTTTTTGGTAATAGCTATTTGCAATACTAGCTGTTATTTGGTGTTGGACATTTTGTTATAAATTATGATTTACTATTTCAATGTCAGAAATGTTATTTGAATAATAAATATAGCCAGCATCAGTGGTGATCTTTGAATTTCATTTGTCTCAATGAGTATATAGCTTGGAATTTGCAATAATTTAGACCCGCTGTAACTAAAGTAATTACAAGTTTTATGATTATTATAGAAAATGCTACTAATTAGCTATAATTTTGATTATTTCATTGTTTCTTGATGTTTGATTACAATTTTATCTTCAGTTTGATGACGTCTGTTTGATGGCTGCGTTGTCGATGATGGAGAAATCAGAACTTGGAGATCCAGCCAGAGGTAACCCACTATTGGTGGTCAAAGCCCTTAGTCGAG
>CAJDSM010019044.1:396-13239 GCA_903981925.1 Ostrea lurida
TCTTTCTGTTAAGAATCTATTTTTAGATAACACATTTTTAGAGCCATCTAGGGTATCATGGATTTATTAATAAAAATGAACTAATTTGGCCCTACATATAAATTATGTATGCATATATAAAAATAAAACCGTAATTATAAACCATTACATGGATGTTTGTACATGAATATCAATATTCACGCTACTTATACTGTACAAATATTTAAACTTCCGATACAGTGAGATGATGATGATGATGATGCCTGATGAAAATATTCAAAATAATGCAAATTCTGTGGTATAGCATGTAAATTTTTGAATAATCACATTTTACACTATGCCATTTCTCCCTTTGAAAATAAGTCTTCATCAAAAGAATACTTCAAATGTATATGCGAGTGTAAAAAATAAATGGTTTCCAAAGAGACCTCTACATCAAAAGACAGTGTTTCACGGCTTGATGTCTGTTCTTTTTCACCTTGCCCGGCGTGAAGTATATCGTAGCAACTGCTTGTAGAACGTCTGCGAAGCTCTCCTGGAAAAATAATGGACAAATGTTCTTGATTTATTAATCTATATAGAACATTCTTCTTCTTTTTTAAAGTCTCTTTTGCATCAAACCCGGAGGTCTGGCAAAAGAAGTATAGTGTTTTCAATATATATCGGCGAAGTAAACAATGTGTTAAACTATAAATTGGGTAAGTAAAACAATGTTTAAACGTAACCATAGTCCCAAAAGACATAATATACAAAGGTCGAGTGTAGAGTAACACGGAACTCCGACAAAAGCAAAGGCAGGATCAGGTGTCCATGGAGGATTTAAGCATCCTATGCGACCGGTCACACCCGCCGTGATCCCTGTAGTCAAAACAAAGTAAACGGATACATGGGTATTACCCGTCGTCAAAATTCTAGTACGAAAATGACAGTATAACAAAGGGTATGAAACCAAATCAGTCAACATATGACTTAGTGATAATTTGTAATCGCCAAACAAGGTCAGTATACGACCACAGAATTTGCGAAATGAATTAACTTTTTAAACGAAGATTTGATAAGGGAATCAAGCCATAGAAATTGAGTAATACATTGATCATTGCGCTAAAATATAGATACCGCTAATATAGAAAAAGTTATGGCAGGTAAATTTGATTGCCCACGGTGTTAACGTAATGAGAAAAGTTTGTTTGATGATTGGAGCAATTTTCACGCATATACATGTAGATCGCGTACCAAATTTTGACCTATACAATACGCTCAGACCACGATATTGCGAGTCATTTGTAGCGCCAACACCTAACCGTGACACGGAGAACTCCAATTTTAGGGCGTGCTTATACACGTGAATGTATAATAGGGAAGACGCTTTTCTAATATTGTTGGGGTTGATGATTGATTGTATTTGTTTGGTTTTCGTCCTGTTGAGAATATTTCACTCATATTGAGACGTCACCATTGCCGGGCGGGTGAAGGCGCTTGCAAATTTAGACCTATGCTTAGACTCATGGCTTTTAGCAGTGAGGGTCTTTTGCGTGCCAACCCATGCTGCAACACGCACGGACCTCCTTTTTAAGATGTTGAACGGGTCGAGAAGATAACAAACAGTGATCACTCCATATATGCATGGCGATGAAGTGAGTCATTAGTTTGTCATTAAAGTTGAGGTTAGTTTCCATGAAGCAAATATGGAACACTCGGTGGTAATTTGTTATTTTGAGTTCACTGCGATATATATCGAATTAACCTGGGTGAAACTCAAACATAGTTAATACATTAAGCTTCCAATATATCTAATATGTTGAGATGAAGGCCACAGCAAGAGAGGTTTTTTCTTCTCATGTACAAGCCTTTTTAAAATACCGCCTGATAATAATTTTTTAAAATGGTTCCTCTTAATAAAGGAGCACGCTTTAGTGCTCATGAGAATTCCAAAAAATGGTCCTCTAATAAAGAGCACACTTAGCTGCTCATGAGAAAATCCAATAGACTGTTGGAGGGCTTGGGTCACCAAAGGAATACATTGAATATTGTTCAATGAGGAACTCCAGCATTTTGGATGACTGATCATAAGATATGAAAATATGCCTGTGCTTCCATTTTCATTGAAAAAGCTAGCTGTATTATATGTGATGGCGGAAGCTTTGTCGTGAGGAATGACCATGTAAAAGCACAGAGTCTTGATTTTTTTTTTCAATAATAGAGCTTAAATAATAAGAATAATACACCACCTACTAAAAAAACCAACTTTCGAGGTATGTTATTTGGATCGACCGGGGAGAATTTTGCGAGAAATTCTATAATGTCTGAGCTGTCTTACCCATGGCGGAAATTTCACCTATGCAATGATTACGGTCCTTTTTCAGGCCGTTTTTTCGCTTCTATAGCTCATCCCTAACTCCATGATGTGAAAACCGGAAGGAGCCTCGGCAAGTATACTGGATTTTGATTAAATGAATCAAAAATTAAATCTGGTTAAATAAAATTTGATCAATGGTGTGAAATAAAAAACATCTGGCACAATATTTTTACTTTTGTTGTTGATTTATGTCATCCAGTAAGTTCTCTATTGAGAAGTCGTAAGATATATCTGTAGTTTGACTTACATACTGCTCGGAGTTTACTGTGGTCCGCATATGCATGCTTACATTTTCAATGCCGAGCCCATTTCAAAAAAATTGACAGCCATTTATCGTCTGGCGGAAACTACGAGCTCGCTCTTGACGTCAGTAACTTTGGTTGTCGTTCAGTCCTCCGTCTGTTACGGAGTCTATTTGTTTTTTTTTTGTTGCGATTACAATTATCGCGAGGTGGATCCGGAATACAGCCTGCTCAAGATCTTCAAGAAGCTACAGACAAAAAGCAGGTCTGAGGTTATCTATACCATGTGTCAAGTCATACAGATATTTTAAAAAATATGATTTGCATAAATATCTGAGGCATATTTCTTGTACATATATTACCATAAAAAGCCATTCTCTGACAACGATCGGACAGCGTCATGTCACCAAAACCTTCATGAAAATTCAGATATTAAATTGCCTATATCATATCTAAATGTATGTGTATGTGTTTTGGTTATTTTGACGATATCACACTTTGCTTGCCATTAATAACAGTGTTTATTTTTTTTTATTTCAGTACCAACTCATTTGTTTGTTATTAGATATTTGCGGACTGGGTACGAGAATGATCACTGTTATTTACCCCTTTTCCTTTATATTCTATGAGAGGGTGTCAAATAATCACTATATTCTTAAATTTCAGCAAAATAGCGTGGAGGGCTACCTATTCCATCGCATTATTATGAATTTTTTTTTAAACCTGCAGGAGAATGGCTCTTATTATTCCAACAGTTTTTACAGCCTTGATATTTATATGTTTAAATTTTCGCAAACTTCGATGTTATCCAATTATTCATTCTCTTTTGTGTGATTTATCTTTCTGTAAAGCATTCTGCAATTCGCAAAATTTTTTAATACAGTCGAACCTGCTTAATCTCGAACTCGATGTACCAAGAAAAAAGTCGAGATATCAATGAATTCCGAGATATCAGGGTAAAATACTAAAGGAAAATAGGTGGTTGCGGACCTCCAACATCAGTGTTCTCGAATTTCAAGTGCTAACTTACATTGCCTTGATTCCTTTTCTAAGGTTGAGAATCAATAGGAATGCAGAGAAGAAATACGTCGTAGGTGTGTTCCTGGAGGAAGAGTCTTTTGAGGACCTTCATAAAATTCATCACGACGGAATTCGTACACAGATGGATGGAGACTTCTCTCGCCTGGTATAAAGTCAACAGAATGAACTGGCGTGCAAAGTGGTTTATGCTTTTCAAAATTGGGGCACTTGCCGTCGATGTAGGCTTTTAATCATTGCTTGTTTTTCCCGCTCATTTGCCATCATAAGGACACATTTATGAACTGGTACTTTTTGTTGTCCCTTGCGCCCTGTAGTTTTTAAAAATGTTTAAAGAACCAAGTGCCAAATTTACATATAGTATACATATATATGTTTCCATCATGTGTCCGATTCAATATATCCCAGCGCAACTAGAAATAAAGGACACCACAGAGCTCTACCCGTGCTGCTTACGCTACTGGGATTATTTTCAATTTGGAACACTGACATCAAACGGCCAAACTAACTACTCAACTTATTATTGACAAACGGAGACGATTTCAGCTTACTCCATCGGTCAAACTTCCATATTCATGTAGCAATATCCATCATCACCTGCATATGGTGTGTATGTCTCTCAATTTATTCGATACGCAAGAGCTTGTTCTGCGTATGATCAGTTTTTAAATCGAGCAGGCCTACTTACAGAAACAAGTTTTGGTTGCAAGGTTTCAACTGTCACAATTAAATGCAGCATTGTAATTCTATGGTCGTTTTATAACAATTTAGGTTTACCAATATGACCTACCATTGAGTCAAATGCCTGTCTGATGGTGTTTCATTAGCCCATTGTTAAGCCGTTTTTCACACACTGATTTGACTACGGATTGTTCCGTTACCTGATCCAAGAACCTATGGGCTCACGACGGGATGTGACCGGTCCAACAGGGGATGTTTACTTCCTCCTAGGCCACCTGATCCCACCTCTGATGTTGTCCAGGGATCCGTGGTTTGCCCAACTTTTTGTTTTTTGGTATCTATTTGGGGACAACGAGATATGGTCACTGTTCGTTATTCCATTAATCTCTATCAGCATTGTGGTTTTCATATTCTAAACAAAGTTTATCAAGTTTTGAATTACAACACAATATGTAACTTTGAAAGTAAATGCCAGTATTTTTAGAGTAGCTTTTCTACCAGAAAATTAGCTGAATATTACATATGTAGGTTTATACCCTGATGAAACACTACCATATAGCAGAACTGCCTCCACAGTAGGGAGGGGGTGTCCCTCTCCTGGTTTTCTGAAAATGTTTTACGGAGAGCCAATCCGGTTTTAAATGAACTTGTACCATAAACTTATCCGAGATGGGATTAGGGTAATTTGGCTACAGTTGGAGGACAATTTCACTATACATGTATATACATGTACATGTCGCTATTTTTTTGCGGGGGTAATCCCTCTATGTTTCCAGTTTTCGGGGTGAGAGGGGGGGGGGGTCTATTACACATCATCAGTCTGCTGTTCTGCGTACTTCTATGTACATTATGTAATATTATATGTACTAGCATATTATACTAATCTATAGCTCTAGATGTTGCTGTATCTATATGTAATCCATAGCGAGACACATCACGTGATAAAATGTAGCGTTCTTTGTATTTTAAGTTTATCTTCAATTGGTGTCCATGGGTATCTTGCATTTAGAGTCATGGATCGTTTGGATGGAATCTGTGTTTACTTTCTCTAGAACAACTTATCAAATTGTTACCTTTCGTTGCTTTTCGCTGAAGGACCGGTGGTATTTGACGTCATGACTTCCGCTGTCTCGTTTATGCAGATGCTCTCCCACGCAGGCTTTACAGAATCTGTCATTACAAGGCTCACACACAAACTGCACGTGGTTGTCACACCCACCGCAAGACACGTTCTCATATACCTCGGTACCGCACGGTACAATGTTCTCATATGTTTGTGGGGATTCCATTTTATATCTGTAATGTATATATAAGAATGTAATATAGAAGGCCTCAAGTATATGATATCTAGGTGCTTTGGTCAAATGTCAGCAATTCAAACTCGTGTTTCTGTTTTCACGTATAAGAAAATTTTATTTGACCGATTTAGTTTTTATAGAATATCATTAATTACGAAATACTTATCAATAAGTAACCAGCCTATCCCATTTCTAGTTAAACGAGATGGCCACGATTTCCACGCCTTGTTTCAATACATATACCTGGGTACAAAATGTCATTCTGAATGCCAAACATGGCTAATGATGCAAAGACATGCTTGTCATCTAAAAGTTGAGTACCGTGTTATAATTCGGTCCTTGTATTTAAAGAGGAAAAACATGGAAATATACGACGAGTTTATAGCCGATGTTTATGGGTCTTCTGCAACATCTTATGCTCAGGTTAAATTATGGGTAGGGAAATTCAAACACGGTAAATCGTATAAAATTTAGAAGATTAAGCCAGGCCTGGATGCCACCAACGAAGAAATGTGTAAGAAAGTTCGGGATCTGGTATACTCTGATAGGTGAATTTAAGTGGAAGAAATAGCGCAGGAATTAAGCATTTCACATACTAGTAGTGGTGTTTCAACAATCTTACATGATTTTTTAGGTATGTGCAAGGCAACAGTCCGTTGGGTCCCCAAAGCCATTGGCGGTGAGCAAATGGCAACCAGAGCATTAGTATGCAGCATCATGTTGAGCCGTTGTAGGTCAAACGATGACTTTCCCTTGCGTCTGGTTACTGTAGATGAGATTTGGATTGAATATCATGAGCCAGAGAATATAGTTCAGAGTCGTCAGAGGGTATGGTCTGAGTCCCCGAGGCCAAAGAAGTTCAACACACAACAATCTGCTGGCGAGGTGATGGCCACAATGTTTTGGATGCAAAAGGCGTTATTATGTTGGGCTTTTTACCCAAGAGAAGTACCATAACCGGAGTGTACTATGCAAACTTGCACCAGTTGAAAACCGCCGTCCGTGAAACACTCCAAAGGTGTTTTGCTGCAACGAGACAACGCGAGAGTTCACACTTGCAAAGTTGCAATGCATGCTGTAGAGCAAAACAGGCATGGATTAATACCACATCCTGCCTATTCGCCTGACCTTGCTCCTAGCGACTTCTTCCTATTTTCAAACTGGAAAAAGGATAACCATGGACGTCATTTCCGGTATGATGAAGAGGTTGTGACGGCAGCTGAGTAGTGTGTCAATGGAAAAGACCTTGGTTTTTTTTTTTTCAGTTCTGGGCTGATGGCACTTGAACACCGCTGATCTAAGTGCATCACACCATACGGATTATATATATTTAATTGCAGTGGTAGAATTTTTATTTCAAAATTAACCTGAGGATTATCTCCCTCAGACATAGCTCTGATCCTTCAACGTATGGATCAAGTCTTTGGCACTACATTTTTCAGCTCTGCATTTATTATTTTTTTATATTTACATGTTTCGGATTTTTATCATTTTAGTATGAGCATAACAGAAAAGACATAATTTTTCGAAATGCACATCTGGTGCATCAAAATTGATACCGTATAATATCAACACTAGAGGGCAATTACACCGAGCTTTACTTCTCCTTGGCAACTGATCCCACATCTGGTAAGTCCAGGGATCCGCGTTTGCTCAATTTTTTTATTCAAGCATTCTTTATAGGAGATATGATCACTGTTCGTTATTATTACCTTTCCTAACAGCGATGTTCCATCATCACCTGCACACGATGCTTATGTTACACGAAAGCATGTTCTGTGTATGATCAATCTTTTAATTGATTCAAGCTACTGTCGATTACATTGATGTTACAGGGGTTTTAACAGTCTCTTTTGAAGTCAACATTTCCCGAATTCTATGGTTGTTAGTAACAACTTGTTACAGAATGACCTTAATTACTTGTAAATACAATCTGTAGTGAGGTCTGATGCTGCCCAACGTGTTTCATATCAACTGTTGGGCCGTTCTTTACACATCGATTTTGACTACGATTTACATGGAAAAGAGCGGTAACTCTTTTTCTTCAGAATGGCGGAAATTCAATTCATCGCCAAATTCGTTATATCACCATACATTCAGAAGATCTAAAGGTGGTGGCTTATCGAGAGTTGACTGTATTACTAGTATGCTAAATTCACACACATTATTTAAACAATAAAATGCTTTCTTTGTTGGTTTATTGGGATGACCGAAACAATCATTGCAGAAAAAAATTTCTGCAATGCTAATTTCCTTCATCACCCAATAAACCAACAAAGAAAACATTTTATTGTTTATATTTATATTTTCATGCATTTTCTAAATCATAAACTAGATTAAAAGTACTAAAATACCATAATGTTGATCATTTCGTTACTTTAAACGAAACAGCCTTTGACCTTGGAATCGCTCCATACTAGTATTTGATAATGACCATGCGGACAGGTGACACTACAAAACCGGATCCAACTAGTTTGCTTCAAACATGCATTTATTGGATGATAAAGGAATTATAAAAGAATAGATTCCGTGAATATAAATATTATGAAATGTATAGATATGTTTTCATAATTTCGTGGGTAGCCAAAATTTTGCTGGCTCATGGGGACGTAATTTCGTGGTAACTTGAACCATAATTGCTGAACGGCATAATATTTATAAAGATTAATTAATTAAAAGGAAAAATAAAACATGTTCGTGGGATGTTAATTCGTGGGTAAGAGTGACCCACGAAATCCACGAACATTGGTCCTCACGAAGATGATGATTCCCCACCAATACCTATTCCGTTATTTTTGTGGATATGTCAGACTATTTTATTTAAAAATACTACAAGTGCTCCACGAAAAGAAGTTACAGAATAGTTTTCTACAAATATAAGGATAAAATTAAAGAAACCTTGGTTTTTACATAGCCAAGACATTTGATACTTGCGCAGATTTAGAAATCAGCAATCTATGTATACCACAATCAGCTTTTCTTCTTTAAGGGTACAGTTCGTCTCAAGAAAAGGTTCCACTTTGCACTGGCTAAAAAAAAGAAGGAAGTTTTATACAGAAAATATAAAGAAAAAGAATTTAAGGTAAATTCCAGTGTAAAACTTACCAGGAACATCACTAGCATTTTATGATACCTAATTATGATAAAATTACAATTTTAACTCACCTCGTAAAACTACACCCTATAAAACTAAATGTCGTACATTCCTGTATTTTAGGGTATAGATGTACAGAAGGAGGTTTTAATTAACTGACTTTTAACATTTAACTTTGCACTTCCCTATGCGTACAGACATTTCGTGGTTTACTTCTTTTTAGTGTGAAAAAGGGACCCACGTCATTATTTCCTTATGTTTTATGTGCAGCACTTCTGTGTACTTGCGTACTAGTTAATGATTACAATTGATAGGGAAGAGATCAAAGACTCAAAGCCGAATAAAAATCTTAATTCAAATACTAAAAGGGATGGGTGTTCAAAATCCCGCAAGTTTATGTCACCCAGCATCGATTTTCATACACAAATTATTTGAAAAAAAAATTTATTGATTTGAATTAACATACATGTAACATTTTTAAGTGACATTTTAGAAGTGCTTGGTCATTTGAGCTTCATATACATGTGTTGTACTAGTATTATAAGAGCTGATGACCAGAAAGATTTTTCTGATTTAAAAGGTTGACCAACGTGCTTTTGAGCTTAGTATCGTTCTCATGAGATAGTATGTTGTGCACACAAGATATGTTACATGTACATGTGTGTGTGTGTGTCGGGGGCGGGGGAGGTTGGGGGGGGGGGGGTCGTATATCTCCCATTCAGATTCTGGTGATGACAATGAACAAAAGGCCATGGGCCACATCCTCACCTTGAGTGACCTTGGCCCTGGCTCAGCAGTGGGTCGATTTCCAGTTTCCTTAGAACTGACCCAGTGGTCCTCTGGAGAAGAACATTTTTATGCAAACACTTCGATCCCTGGTTTGTGGCTCGCCTACGCCCCGGGAGGCTATGACCTGATCAATTTGGATTCTATTCTATATCAGGAAAGCTTAAGGTATTATGTTGCTCTTTTGGTCTTTGAAGAAGACAATTTTAACTATATATTCAAATGTAAAACTTTTGATCCCCTATTGTGGCTAACACCATACCCCTGAGGGTCATGTTTGAACAAACTTGAATCTCCACTATATCAGGAGCTTCATATACAATTCTAGCTTTCTGGCCAGTGGTTCTTGAGACGAAGATTTCTTAAAGATTTTCTCCCTATACCTAAATCATATGTAAAACTTGATCCCTATTGGGCCCACATCGTACCCCGGGGGTTATGATTTGAACAAACTTGGAATCTCCACCTTATATCAGGAAACTTGTCCATAATAATTTTCAGCTTTTATGGCCCAGTAGTTCTTGAGAGCATTTTAAAGATTTTTTCCTAATATAATATACTATAAAACTTTGATCCCCTTTGTGGCCCATCGTACCCCGGGGGTCATGATTTGTGGAAACAAACTTGAACTCCTTTTTACAGGAGATGCCCATATAAATTTCAGCTTTCCTGGCCCAGCTGGTTCTTGAGAAGAAGATTTTTAAAATGACACCACCCTATTTTTGCATTGTTGTGTTTTTCTCCCCTTTTATGAGGGCCTGGTCCTTCATTTGAACAAACTTGAAGCCCCTTTACTCAAGGATGATGTGTACCAAGTTTGGTAGAATTTGGCCCAGCGGTTCTTGAGAGGAAGTCGAAAATGTGAAAAGTTAACGGACAGACAGACAGACGGACGGACGGATGACGGACAAAAGGCGATCAGAATAGCTCATTTGAACCTTCGGTTCAGGTGAGCTAAAAAGGTGTGTATGCAATAATTAAGTACTCTCTCACTCTTTCATTCATTAATTTAGTTAATGATTTTAAAATATCTAGAACTTGACATAGATTAATAATTTAATATTTGCTAATATATAGGGTAAAGTCAAATACCGTAAACTTAGAAGAAATAGAAAATGCAATGAAAAGTTTTTATACGAAAATATATATAGTGGTTTGGGTCACGGGCGTAATCTCTCTCTCTCTCTCTCTCTCTCTCTCTCTCTCTCTCTCTCTCTCTCTCTCTCTCTCTCTCTCTCTCTCTCTCTCTCTCTCTCTCTCTCTCTCTCTCTCTCTCTCTCTCTCTCTCTCTCTCTCTCTCTCTCTCTCTCTCTCTCTCTCTCTCTCTCTCTCTCTCTCTCTCTCTCTCTCTCTCTCTCTCTCTCTCTCTCTCTCTGCCAATCAGCGGTCATCCTGATGAATATAAATTGTTTTGTAATAATATAATGAATGATATGATGAAATCATATTAATAGACTAAACATGTGATATTTCACCCTTTAATTTATCCTTCAAGAATGTTTGTTATATGTTCTTATCATTTAATTTTATTTCACGTGATCACCTAACGCCGATTCTCATTGGTTAAAACACCTTTTAAGAATTGAGGTGATTTTCGATCACGTATCTGAACAAAAAGTAATGTCTAATGGACATTGTTTTGTTGTTGTAATATAAAATTAAATGATAAGAAATAAATCTTATATTTTTTCGGGTGATATGCAGGTTATCACCGAGAATTTAGACGGTAAAACTTTTCATCAATGCGCTTCGCGCATTGATGAGTTTTACCGTCTAAAATTCGGTGATACCTGCATCACCCGAAAAAATATAAGATTCATTTCTTATGTCTTTTTGGACATCAGTGAGGATTTGTTTGTGGGCACGGTGGTATAGATGGCCAATGGATGCGTTTTCTAGATATTCTTTTTGAAATAACAGAGAATGCCTGGGTGGCCTGCGCGACCAACAGAAATACATTGTATGCTTATGGTGCAATATGAAACTGCCCAAATGACGTTTAAAATTTCAGATATAGCCTATCGCTTTTGTAAAATAACAGAATTCCGACAGAAATGAAGAGATCGATGTATTAAGTATACTTTCAAAAATTGAAATTCGTTTCTTATTAAATTCTTAGGGCCTAAATCAACTTCTATGATTTTTTTAGGATCTACAAATAAAAAAAAAATATGAATGAATAGATACTGAAATAAGTAAATGAAAAAAACAAAACAACAACACACATCTCACCCCCACCCCTCTACATCTGAATTTGCTAAACGGGTGTTCTTTTTAGGGGGACTTTTCTTAGCTGCCAACCTCTCTTTGTAAAATCTACGTTCGAGACTGACGTAAAACGTAAAATCGCAAGCTCTTTAAGCCATTATGACGTCATACACATTTGGGTGCAAATGACGGTCCATCATCCCCCGCTTTCGACGTCACATTCCCTTAGAATAAACAAGATGGTTAAACATGCGAAAACGACTATGTTTAGCGATACTCTGCAAACTAGTACTTCTAATGCATAAACAGAATGGGTAAGTTTGATTTTTAATTTTTTATAAATCATCGATTTCCTATGTAAAATGTAGATAAAATGTAAAGAATATTAAAAATCTGAAAGTCTTAGTCGTCTTTGATTTTCCATTTGTGTAACTATAGTACCAATAACGTTAGGACAAAACAAAGTGTCTGTAACGAAATATAAGATATGTTGTAGACCTAAAACGTAACTGTGTACGGTTATTGTATTGTTATGAGTGGGGTATTTACAAAATTATATAGTTAATTACAATAAGTACTTTAATTTCATTTTCCATTGTACATACATTCAAAAAACTGCAAACACACTGACTGGTTATGTGATGTTCCAATTTTATAAATACAGGTATCAAATTACGCATGTATCTTATTGTGTTTCACCAGGCAATGCTATGACCACGAAGCTGTTGAATTATCTGAGGCACAGTATATTGGACATAAATTATTTCAAGCACTATTATAGCGTAGAAAAATTACCCATCTGCGTTTTGTGCGATGAAGATGAAGAACAACCAGATAAAAATACTGCCATTCTAGGTATGATTTTTTTTTTAAGTTTTCAAAGTTACTAGGTCTAGTTTGCCTGTATCAAATCGCATATTAAGTACATAATGTATTTATTTATTTTTATTTTATTTATTTAATTTTTTTTTTTTTTACAAAATCAATATATTTAAGCAATGATTGTCTGGGTTTTCAGTTTCGTGGAATATATGAACAATGAAAGCATTTGGTAAATAATTATTGTGTATGACATACACATTATTGCTAGCGTCCTTGGGCACTAGCCTATACGTTTCAAGTTTTGCAACCAAGCTTATCTTTTAAAAAAGATTAGAATGC